>JAFJYH010000153.1:0-103946 GCA_017365405.1 Cadophora malorum | reverse complement strand
GATATGGGAAGGGGGTAGAGGATAGAGAGAGGGAGGGACGTTGAGGAGGAGGGGGAAGGGAGGAATAAGGAAGCGGTAGTGGCGGTGGTAACAAAGAAGGGGGAGGAGGGAATGGATAAGGATTGTGAAATGAGATGAGATGGGAAATCGGGAAGGGGTGTGGATATGAACGCGCGCACGCACGAGATGATTTGATATGTTATGAGGTTAAAATCTGGATGAAGATAATGATGATCCGATCCTCGCATATTGGAAAACAAAGCGAAGGTGGAAAGAGAAAAGAGACTGCTTGTTCTATGATTCTACGAGCGGTAGTGAAGTGGGTAAGAATGATTCACATGATGAGTTGAGATCAGACGAAACGTACATCGAATATCTCTAAATCGCCATTTCAGCATCTATTATTCAGCATTCAGCATTCCTCTAACAAAGCTCTACGTCTTTCTACCGTATTCGTCACTTGCTTCAAAGGCGCAAAAATAATACGAAGATACACGATCGGGTTGAATAGATTCCGAGCAGGAAAGCACGAGAGCACGAGAGCACGAGAGGCTGAGAGCAAAACATAAATATGTGGAGACTTGATCTATCTATCTGTTTGGAGGTAAATATAACACGTCCCTTCTTTTCTCGACACCGAGACTTGAGCCGTGAAGAGGGATATCATAACCCTTCCCTGTAGAATATAAATATAGGTATGAATTGGTGAATAGGGTAATTCGCGGGCCCGAAACAACGCAAACGCAATTCGAAAGTCAGAGTTTGGTGATTTGACATGGACGCCGAACTTTGTGTGCTGCTTGGTTAGATCTGATTTTATAAAGATATAGCAGGTAAGAGAGTCCTTCTAATGGAAAGGGAGAAAAGAAGTGACAGGGGTGGGGATGGAACCGGTTCCAGATACTCTTCCAGATACTTCACTAGATTTTCATCAATAATCTGAAATCAATACTTTGCACTTCAGTCTCAAAATTTGGTTTATATTGTATTTCAAGATATCGTTCCATTCCATTCCATTTCATCCTAGCCTTCAAAATCATTCAACTATGCTTCCAAATCACTTCGACCTATGCCCTGAGTATGCCAGTTATGGAATCCCCTCTCTAAGTATGATCCATATCTGCCCTTGCATGTTGCAAGTCAAGTAGAACATTTCCAATTCCAAAATCTGAGTCCAGTCCGAGAACCATGCCAAACCGAACGCCTTAAATGACTTTGATGTGATTTGTTGATTTCATGTTGTAACCCAACCCCAAACGCCAGAATCAAATGTCAAACATGCCGCTGCCCGTCCCCTTCGTGATCCGTAATGCGTGATATCGTTTTCGTGATATCATTGATCTTCGTAGATTGTCCGACCTACTACCACTCGGGCCCGAATAGGTACCGTGTGTGTGTCGTGCTCGTCCGCCCGCAAAGGTCGAAGAGCTCATTGTGTGTCTCGCCTCAGGCGTAAACACCAGTACTCAAAATATACTCCCCCAGAGACTTCCCCTCAAGCCACAACCCCCCTCGCAGCCCCTCCAATACCGCCCCACTTAAACCTCCTCAAACTCCCCGTACTACCTCTCGCAACCTCTCTTCCACATTCTCCACTCCCGCTCGCCATGCTCGAACCATTCAAGCCAGTCATAACCTCTCCCCTTCCAACTTCCCTTCCAATAACATACCCAGCCCCGAAACCCACAACACTGACCAGCACCACGACACCCGCAGACATAACCCAGGTCAACAAAGTCGGCGAGATCATACTCTCCTCCTCTAAAGCCTGCAACCTTTTCTTCTTCAACGCTCTACTCTTCTCACCAGCCGGTTTCGCAGCCGCTGCTTTCCGCTTCCCCTTCTCGACTGCCTCTTGGCTTGATATAGAGGGACTGCTTCTCGCGCGGGTTGATGGGGAGAGAGGTCGAGATGTATTCGCTGCTGCCGTGGGTGGAGCCATTAACTCCGATTCCGGAACGAAGCGTAGACCCATCGGCTCATTACTCGTCATGGTATTACCACTCTGATTCCGCTTGGGCAGGCCCCGAGCAGCTGCTGCGCCGATGGAGAGGAGAGTGTTGAGCGAGGCTCGGAGCGCGGCATCGTGGTCGACGGTGTTGTTGTAGCCGGAGTGCTGGCGTGTGGTCCGAGGCGGGTACGATTGTCGGGTGTTGGAGTGAGGAGGGAAGTAAGAGCCTGGCACGCCGGGTCTTTGAGATGGTGGGTGCGAGAAGGCATTGGGTTGTGGTGTGAATGCTTGCCCTGCATCTGTTCTCCGTCCTAAGGCCGTGGCATTCTCGTCGTCGTCATCGGACTCTGAGCCAGATCCGGCTTCAAATTCGCGGTGTGAGGTTGTGGGGAGGATGTGTTCATTTGAGCTAGTCATAACTTGGTCGGACTCGCTCTCGCTTTCTTCGTATTCTTCTTGACTGCTTGTGCTTGTTTGTCTGGTTTCTAGGCTGATGTAGGATGGTTGTCCTGGGGCTCTCCGTCGTCTGCGAGAATTGGGATCGTGTTGTACGCGCAGACCGGTGGTGACTATCTCGTCGCCGATGGAGGAAAGGGAGGAGGAAGATGGTTGGGATGCTATCTCGACCCAGGACTCTGTACATGTGTTAGTCTCGGGATAGTCTGATATTATGGCATTCGTACCATCGTTCCGCACCCGCGCAACTCCTGATGAATGAGCCATGTCTGTAGGTCTCGCAGATCTGCTACCAGAGATATGTTCGCTGGTCTGTCGAGAGGGCGTGGTGTTGTTTTGAATAGGAGGCATGGTGGACAGATACGATGGAGGAATGAAGGTGGGGTTGTTGAGCGGTGAGATTGATTAGAACGCGGACTTGGAATGATGTGATCCGACTCGAGCAGACCAAGTGAATGAGGCTCTTGTCTGCAGAATCTCTCGATTATTGTATTATGTACTCTCTGTATCTCTGCCAAGTCAACAGACCGCTTCTTTGTGTCGGTTGGTCGACGATGCTCTGCTTTGTTGTCGAGTGAGGGATGCGCAATCAAGGAAGTTGCGGTTGAACTCCGGTCGGAGGGATAATGCCGCGGGGTGGATGGACTTGGAGTGGATTTGGAAGTGGAGGATCAGATCAGATTAGATTACAAGCGAGAGGCGGGGGTTATGAAGCTGTTGACCCAAGGAAATAGTCATGGAACTGTGAGATTGTACCAAAGAATGCAGAACGAGATGATGGTAGAAAGTGAAGTGAAGAGTGAGGTGGTTGAGGTGAGAAGCTTTGAGTGAGAATGCGAATGGACAATCAGTGTGAGTGGAGGTAGTTACTTAGACCAACCAGCAGCCAGCCAGCCAACCAGTCTGTTCGCGCTGTGCTTGCTGACGCTTCGATACGGTAAAGGTAAAGGTAATCGTGCTCAGCCCAGTCCAGTCCAGTCCAGCCCCCGTGCCCAATGATGCCCCTCCAATGCCCAAATGCCCTCTTCTGCCCTGTACGTGCTCAGTCTGGCTGCAACTCGTGCCCCTTCGTTGATGAATGGTGACACGCTGACAGCGAGTAAACAGCGAATGAGGGGAAGTCTTTCGGCTGCCTGATACCGCGATAAGCCTGGATGTGGGTGGATGTGGGTGGATAAGAAGAGTAGACATCCTGGCACTGAGACGCAAGGGATTGGAAGCCGGGGCCTCAAGCCTAACCTTAGACCTAAGGTTTATGATTTCTGATATGCTTGATCTTACCATGAGATCATGAAGTTATATTTCCGGATCATGTGTCAATATTGAGGTACGTAGAACGCATTCTTGTTTCCACCCCTTGTTAAAGGTGCTCTTCCTCTGAATGCTGATATGGAGCTAGGGATATATTGTCTCCTTATCCTTCTCCTATTCCGTCTTCAAGAACGACAACTATCCAGACACGGCTAACATCTAGGTACAGGCGCCCAGGGGTCTTGTTAGTCTCGTGGCTCATGATGCCCTGTCATGCACCTCCAGAACAGGACGAGAATGTGTCGAATCATTAGAATGATCGACCTCTACTCCCATGATTGGACGGCCGAGTCGTTGTGTGACCCTCCAAGAGATGATCTTGGATTTCAGGGTCAGGTGCAGACAGATCACGTGTGGCATGCGGTTCCAAAACCAGGAGCGTTGTCCACTGCTTGTTTTCTCAGGACGAACTTACAGATGGGATCTAGGATCTGTTGCATGAATCCCGCCAGAGGGAAGATACTTTTCTTGTAGGTTTCTGCTGCAACTAGCATCAGTGCCCAACAGAGCTTCTGACAGCCACACATCTCAGATCTCAGAAAGCTTCAACCATGCGGTGATATTGAAAGGCTGCCGTCCATCACCGAGAAACAATTAACATATATCAGGAGAGCTGGCTGCTTTACTGATGACTCTACGAAACAGCTTCTAGAAGACAGATTTCGAAAGAAGAAAAGACCGCTAGAGCTCCCCCTTCGGCTTCCATACCAAGATCCAGGGTTCATCCCACTAAGCGAATCCGCACCAGCTCCCCGCCAAAACAAAGCTCTACCCAAGCATCAACCCAAGCAATCAAAGCGCATCCAAGTGTTGAAACCACCACAATGCAAATGGGTATCTTTACTCCAAAACTGACTTTCCGGTCCTGAGCTTCCTGCCAGTCGCATTACGAATCCCGATCATAGCACCATTCTCACCTGTCTCCAGGGGCTGCCCAGGAAGTTAAATACCAATATCTATGTTTGGTCACGATTCATGTGTTATGATATCTTGAAGAGTGATCTCGTGCTTTTCTAATTTCTTTCTAGAATTTTCCTAAGTTCTTTTTGTCGTCTCATTCTTTCTTTCTCATCGTCGTTGTCAGTCGCATACTTCCAGTATTCAAGTGTTTATATCGCTTGTCTAAGCGAACCCATCTGCGCGCCTTTCGCGTTTGATACCAGTCACCAACACCATCATGCAGCTCACCGATGTCAGCAGCCATGCATTCGAATCACTGAAATCAAAAGCATCTAATCTACCTAAACTTCGACGCGACAAGAAGACCAAGCAAGAACCCGAACTTGAGATCCATCAACCAGTTCACTCGGAGACAGTACAGCCAGTAATCGAATCAGCACCAACACTTCAACCATTCGATATACCAAGACCAGTTCATGCGAAAAAGGCAGAGACAGCTTCACCACCAGTCAACATACCAATGCCTGTACTTCAGCCTTTGGATATCCCGAAGCCAGTTCATGCCAAACCAGCTGAGGAAGCTACACAGCCAACAACTGCCCCTGCTCCAGCTGTAACTTCCGTCCCAGTTCCAGTTCCAGCTCCAGCGCCTGCTCCAGTACCAACACTCACACCGTTCGACATCCCACGACCCGTCCACGCCAAAAAAGCATCTGGAAAAAGCCTCTTCAAAAGAGACAAATCCATATTTTCTCAATCTCCAGCTCCAGCTGTCCCTTCAGCACCGACTCCAACTCCGACTCCAGCTACAACCCAACCTCAATCTCAAATAGCAGCCCCCGAACCCGTCCCCACGCACATACTCTCCCAACTCCAAACCATCGCCGCCAACACCGCCATCCCCTACCCCCCACCATCAACACACCCCCTCTTTCCCACGCCTCCAGTCCTAGGCCCACCAACCCTCGCCTACCGCCTCAAGACCCACGCTCTCCAATTGATCTCACATGTTCTCTCCGGTTTGGGTATATTCATCCTCTTTATAGCCTACATCCTACACACCCTCCGCCGCCTCTTCACCCTCCGCTCCTACTCGGGCTCTCAACCCCGCCCCTTCGCAGCAGAAGAGTCCCGCCGCGCCGAACTCCGCAAAATCGACTCCCTCGCCTGGACGAAAATCCAAGCTCAGCGGTCTTCTCCCTTCCCCGACATCGCTGCTTCCGCAGACGTAGAAGCCACAGCCGGAGCTGGGTTGGCGAAGGACGGGTATGTTCCGACGGAGGGAGGAGATGATAAATTTCTGATTGATGTCGGATATTATGCACGTAGAGTTGGGCTCGATAGTGAAGAGGTGAAGGTGCAGACTGAAGATGGGTTTATATTGGATCTATGGCATATCTACGACCCTCGAGAGTACACGCCCTTAAGCCGGGCTCAGCGTATGGTTCGCGGCCCCGAAAGTATCGACGATATCCGACCGCCGAGTCGGGAGACTGCTGCGACTGAGAAAGCCAAGGAGAAAGGGAAAGAGGGAGAAGCGAGGAAGCAGAAGTATCCGGTATTGATGATGCCGGGCCTGATGCAGAGTTCGGGCGTCTATTGTACGAATGACGAGCATTCGCTTGCGTTTTGGCTATGTAAACAGGGGTATGATGTTTGGTTGGGCAACAATAGGTGTGGGTTTAAGCCGCAGCATGTTGAGTTTAAGAAGGGGGATCCGAGGATGTGGAATTGGAATAGTAAGTCCACACCTTTTACCCGCCATGAACTGAACCTTGGACGGTTGTCTCGCTTAAGCGAGTAAACACACCTGAAATCGACTCCCGCAAATTCCACCTGATAACGCAGCAAGAGGGAGATTGGTTGCTATGGGAGGTTTGCTAATAATAATGCTACAGTCACACACATGGCCACCCTCGACCTCCCCGCCCTAACCGCCCGCGTCCTCTCCGAAACCTCATCCCCAACCCTCGGTCTAATCGCCCACTCCCAAGGCACAACCCAAACCCTCATCGCCCTTTCCAAACACCAACGCCCCGCTCTCTCCGCCAAACTCTCCGTCTTCTGCGCTTTAGCGCCAGCAGCCTGTACGTTATATCCTCACTGTCCACCCTGAGATCCAAGTTTCGTTGCTCTCAAAACACTATTTGCACAAAAGATTATATACTAACCTCACCCCTCTCCCACAGACAGCGGTCCCCTCCTCAACCGATACCCCTTCAAACTCCTCCGCCTCATGCCCGTTTCCCTCTTCCGTCTCACCCTAGGCCGCAAATCCTTCCTCCCATTCATATCACTTTTCGGCTATCTCCAAGGCCACATCCCCCAGCACTGGATCGGCTCCGCCTCCTACAAAGTCTACAACTACCTCTTCGGCTGGGGCGACTCAAAATGGGACTGCGGCGTCCGCGACCGCAACTTCCTCTTCGCACCAACCCGCATCTCCAGCCTCGCGATGCAATGGTGGCTCTCCCGCTCCGGCTTCGCACACCACGGCTCCATCCTCTCGTCTCACGAACAAGTCCAGCGCGAAGTCGAAGAAGACCTCCTACAAGACTACTTCCGACACTCCAACTCTCCAGGCCATCCCCGAATCGAAGAGGATTTCGCGACGGCGCTGTTGGAGAAACATGTCCGCGAACCACGCGCCCCAGAACCCTGGTTCCCAGACGGGGTGAGCGATGAACCGGGAGCCAGGCCTCCGCCGATGGCATTCTGGGTCGCGGGCGAGGATACGCTGTGTGATGGAAGAGAGCTGCTTAATCGGTTTGAGAGGGGGAGGGAGCCGGGTGTTAGGGTGTTGGAGGGAGGGTGGAATGTTGTGGAGGGGTATAGTCATTTGGATGTTGTGTGGGCGTGTGATGTTATCGAGAGGGTTGGGGAGGGGGTTATGGATGCGGTTTGGAGGTGTGTGGGGAGTGGGGTTAGTGGTGGAAATGAAATTAATAATGGAGATGGGGGAAGGGAGAGGTGGAGGGTTCCGAGGGGGTGTGAGGGGGTGGAGGCTTGGGTTGATGATAGGGTTTTTGGTCCCGGTGGGGGGTGGAGGAAGAGAGAGGGGAGTGGGAGTACGGATTTGGAGGATAGTGAGAGTGAGAGGGAGAAGGAAAGAGAAGCGGGTGAGAAGAAAGTTGTCAGTGATAAGGAGACGGTAGATTGATTACTTGAATGACGGAAAGCATATGAAGAAAAGGAAGATGATGGATATGGATAATATACTGCCATACATTAAAGCGGTGTAATGTCTTCTTTTATTATTTTAAATTGATCGGTATTTTGTTCCCTAGATAGAAGTATTTTCAAGTTTGTGTCACTGAAGTTTACATTTATTCCAAGTTCAGTTCACATCAATCCGCCTCTCCACACTGCGCAAATTGCAGAATACCTCCGGCACCCTCGCTCCTATGTCACTAGTGATCAGATACCATCCTCAATATCAAGTCAATTAAAGGCCCTAGGCTTCCGTCGCGTTGAAGCCTGTCGGCCTGTCGGATGTGTTGACTATTGAGCCTGCCAAGGCCTTTACTTCATCAGCATCATATTACCTTTCGCTGATATCGTGTATCAAGAACGAAATTCTGATCTTTGTTGCACGACGTACCAATTGAAGACAGACATGTTAAGGCCGGACGCATTATCGATTTGGCACCCTTTTGCTTTTGCACATGCAGCACTATGGTCTGAGCCTGTATCCTCAGCAAAACACCCGCGCTTTCATCCGCCATGGAAGAAGTCGTTCACCGGGGGGTTTTCGAGACAAAACACTCTCTCTTCACGGATTCTATCTTGAGTTTGATTGAGTTCTCCGAATCCGGGTCTCATCTATCGTCAACGGATTTTGCGTCCGTCTCAACCGACGGCAACTAATTTCCCGTCGGGGCGTCAAAAGACTGTAATTGGAAATCACACGGTAAGCTATGGTTACTAGCGCCAACGAGGAGCTACCCATGGAATCTGGATACTCTGTGAAGTTCGTTTTATAGTGCGATCTTTCGGCACAAGCAGTTGCCAAAGTCGGATTTTTAGGTCCCTAGCTGGAGGAAAGTAGGTGTAAAGCCACGACAGCAGCTAAAGCCTGAGGATGGGAGGATGGGAAGAATTGTGAATATTGATGCTCAGGACATTTCAGTTTCATATAAATGTTACGGAATCATCTTTTGCTTATATTTTCTTCGAGGTCTTTAAGACTCGAGGCGCTAAACAGAGTGGCTGGCAGGAACAATCGTTGATCAAGCCAAGAGCAAATGTGCCGACTCCATTACCGGCGACAATTGCTGAAGAGGAGAAGCCGGAGACGAAGTGACTTAGGAAGGTTTATTCTGCTTGAGTATTCCCGTCATTATATCGCGGTTCTTTTAATTGTCCTGTACGATTTACCGTTTGCAAGCCAGAAAGTACTCCGTAACCAGAGAAGCACGATTCACCGTCGACGTCGAATGTCACATCAACACCTTGTGTTGGTTGAATGATAAATATAATACATAAACACGGACTGTGCTTCGATGAACTGGTTTTCAACATGCTGTCAAATCTGTGGCGATGGCGAGGACTTTTGAGCTATTTCACCAAAAACTTGGTGACGGTACCTGGTTTTGAACAAACCTTTGCCTTCAACATTCATCACCTCTCGATCTTGAAGCCTTGATACTGGAAGGCAATCGGCAACTACATAAGTCAGTAAAGTAAGCTCTTGACTTTTCATGAATAGGAGTGTGTCCTCCAGAAAGCAGCGTCGGACTTTTCCATCGTGGTTCCATGTCGAGACAAGTCATGCAGATTGAGTTCTTTAAGGGACGAGCCTTTTAACGCTGAAGTCCCGGTCTGTCACCAGACCATCAAGTTTAGTAATTCATTACTATACAGCTCGTGCCGTGTGACTTCTCAGGTGGCGCCGCCCAGTTGAGTTGTGGTTGGTGGAAGTGAAGATGTCCTTGTCGATAATTCAATTTATTTTTCTTGTTTGTGAAATGAAACAAATCCATGATGTATTCCCAAAGTATGCGGTCCTTCTTCAATTGCAATTGCCAACATCTTGTGAGACACCAACACTGCTTGCCATTCGTACTCGTTCATCTTGCGAAAATCTGATTGAAATCTCCATAGCATAACAATGGGTAAGAACCGGCCACCACCGATAAATCCTCGGAAATTCCCCCAGTTATGGAACGGGCATTTCGGACCTTTTCTGTCTCTCTCCCTTTTGTAAACAAATTAACGGATGCAACCCGAGAAAGTGGGGGCGATGTGATTGTTTCATATTGTTCGAAGCTCCACCTTCTTCATCGAGCCGCCTCTGACGTGGTAAGATGAGACGAACCTGATTTTCTACCGTATTCCAGATGCAGAAAATTGACCGGTGCACCACACCATGGAATTTTACTTTGCGAGCATCGCGCCATGTCAAACAGTTTTGCCTTCCCGTTCGGCAACTCTATTTACTTCCCTTTTAGAGTTCACTGAGCAGCTAGTATTGTGCAATTGTTTGATCTCTTGTATCATCGAAAGAATATCAATGAAACCTGTCTTTTCAGAGGCGTAACATCCACTGTAGCGACTCAACTCCCAACATTGATTAGTGATTGATGAATCGCAAGAAGCATCCAGATGCGGTTGATTCCCGGAACTCGAAGAGGCTCAGCCAGCCAAGAATGGTTTGAAGTCAAGATTACCCTGCACGTCCCCCCTTTTATTTCGCAAAACTCTACCGAAGCTACCGACGACCCCTACGCAACATCGATCCAGCCTCCCATCCATCTGATAAACAACGCGGTGACCTTGCCGCCAAGGGCACGCCTCTCGAAGCGACCAGTCAGATCGACGGGAAAATGCCATGGGTTTTCATATAAAGTGCTTATGGGTCCAGCCAAGTGAGTCCAGGGCGGAAAGTTGGCTGTTCTGGAAACGGGCGTCGATGCCAAGGCGTGCCTGCCAAGCGGAACGGAAATTCTGTTCTCGTTAAGGTTACCCTTCATGGAGCTGTCAAGTGGGATTCCGCCAGTCAACGACACGGACAAACTCCACTTCGAGATATCTGACTGTGGTGTTTAAAGGGCCAAGAGAAAGTTGGATGTTGGCACCTCTTGGCTGACAGGTACAGGGACTTGATATCCGCCCCTTAGCTGCTTTTTGCTATGATTCTTCCTGGGTTTTGGGCGTTGGTCAGGGTTGCTTAAGCTTATTCTGGTCTGGATCGCGCTGTTGCTGGTACACTTGGTCAATCTTGTTCAAGTTGTCAGGTATAGTGCTTGAAACCTTGAGATATTGTCGAATACGATAGGCCCATTCAATCTTCGAGACCTGGAATCCGGTAGGCATCAACCCGAGAAGCTTCAGTAAATCCGATGATGGACCATCTGGTATAAGTATGGACGGAGCCGCTGCTATTCCAGCTTTCTTTCCTCATCAGCTTCATTCATTCCAGCTTTACACTTTCGTTCAAATACATTTACACTCTTTTGCCAGATCTTTGCATCTATTACATTCTTTGCTCCAACCTTCATTTTCTGATATTCAAATCACCCAACACAACAAACCAACCACACTTTCAAAATGCAGTTCACCACTACCGTCCTCACTGCCGTTCTGGCCGCCATGGCCTCGGCCCAATCCCTCAAGATCCCAACCCGTGTTGGTAGCATCGTCTCTCTCTCCAAGCCTGAGACCGTCACTGGCTCCAAAGATTACGGAAACAAGGAGTACGACCGTGGACGTGCTTGCAACTCCGACAAGGACACTGGATCTGCTTCCGCTGTCTTCATCCTTGAGAATGGTGCTTCCATCTCCAACGTCATCATTGGTGCCAACCAATTGGAGGGTGTTCACTGCAAGGGTGCCTGCACTCTTAAGAACGTCTGGTTCCGTGATGTCTGCGAGGGTGAGCACTTCTTTTGCCCATCTAATTTTGTACATTACTGACTTCTATCCTACAGATGCTATCTCCGTTCTCGGTACCGGTAACGTCCTGATCCAGGGCGGTGGTGCTCAAAACGCTAAGGATAAGGTCGTCCAACACAACGGAAAGGGAACGGTCACCATCAAGGATTACACGGTCGTCTCAGTTGGCAAGCTCTTCCGCTCATGCGGTAACTGCTCCAAGCAATACGGACCCCGCTCCGTCACCATCACCAACCTCAAGGCCAACGGTGTTACCGCTGACATCGCCGGCATCAACTCCAACTACGGAGACGTGCTCACCATCTCCGGCTCATGCGGAACCGGTGTCAAGAACGTCTGCCAGGAGTTCAAGGGTATCCTCAAGTCTGCCGGTGGCGAGTCCCCAAAACTCACCACCAAGAAGAACTGCCGAGGTGCTCAAGGTCTCCTCAAGACCCTCCCAAAGTGCTAAATGCATTCTCCTCCCTCACAGGCCTCGCGGTCTTTCTCTCTGTCGGTATCTCTTCCCGGGCTTGGTCTCGGCTAGTGGTAGGACGCGGTGGATGTTGTCGTTCTTGATTCTCGGAAGGGAGATGAAGGATATTGGGGTTCGCCTTTCTGTATCTACTTTTGTCTGATGCGCACACCTTGTTGCGCCATCGGTACATAACTCTTGTGTATATTTTGCATAGCATGGGTTGGCAGGACTGGCTTCTCGTATGATCACACGGGCTGGAATGAAATGATATAATATACACATCAAAACTCACTTCTCTTTCCTACAACTGACTCTGTGTGACCAAGAATACTCCCAATGAAAGGACCTAATTGTTTGCTGAGCTCCGGCAGCTTAAGCGAGATGTGGAAATGGTGAAACGGCCGAACATCCGCAAATCCAACAAGCAAATAGATGATAATACAAATTAAACAGCTCTGCATCATCTACGATGCTGCTGGCGAATTGAAAAGTGGCTTTACTGGTCACAGAAAGACTCGGAATCGATTGACGAATGCAGATCAACATCATAATACTACCATCTATTTATCTCCCGGAAACACCGTTGACTGCCACCAAAGCTTCTCTAGTCCGGAAGGTAACTGAATATGTACCTCACTATCAGAAGCATACTCGGGGGTCAAACAACCTAGTTTTTTAGAAATTGGTTTGAGAGCCTGTTTTAGAAGCATAAGGCTGATGAGGCGATAGACGCAGGTAAAGCAATAAAGCGACACCAGTCTCTGTATCGCACGCTTGACTAGACAGGAGAGTATCTTATGGATATCAAGTAGTTCGTTATTTGTGGCACATTAAGACCAGTTCTCGAGAACTCCTCCTAGTCCAATCTACACCAGTCCGGCGTGAACTTCTCCTCGAGATTTGGCGGAAGACAATTCCAGCCCGATAGGTTGTCAGCCTTAGGGTATTCATCCCTCACTTTGTAAAAATGGCAAGGTGACTGTAATGTTGCCATACCGTATGGTGCGTTGTCGAAATCCCACTGTCTGTAACGAGCAATTAGCGGGAGATATTCATCTTCCATCGGTGAAACTCACTCGGCTTTGATGACAGGGAGATTGAAGAAGCAGCGCGGATAGTTTGAGACGATGTCCGAGGTATCGTGAGGATCTCGAAGACGATTAGGCTGATTGTAGTAGTTGACGGTCTGAGACTGGCAGTCAACGCTATTGATCACAATATCAAGTGGATCAACCCCTTGATTCCAGATACCCGTAATGGTCTCGCCCGGCAGCAGTGTAGACCAGACGGAAATGTCGGATTCTTCAAAACCTTGACCCGGCCCTTGCATTTCCACTGATACAAATGAGTTCAATGCCTAATCAACACTCGGGTAGATACACCTACAAGCATAACATTGCTGAACTGGCGGATTGCCACTGCGTCCCCACCAAGCCCCCGGGAAGTTGCAATCTTCTTCAGGGTGGGAGTTGACAATAACATAAACGTTCGCGGCAATGAGCAACGTGTTGACGAGGTCCTTTCTCATAAAAGCATTCAAGGGTCCCACGCTGTCAGTATATGTTGGTGTCTGTCCCGCGTACCGGCCATCACCTCCAAACACTTTCGGCAGATCGTTTGTAAAGAAATGATGGCCGCCAAGCGACCACTCTGGAAAATTGCTAACGTATCCTGTTCTGAAAATCGCTATTGCTGCATACCCTGGTGAATTTTGATACTGCTCAAATACTTTCGCTTGCCGATTTTCAAGGGTGGTCTGGAGTTTACTGAGAAGTTGAAGCTCAGTAGAGAGTGGATCGGGCTCCTCACCAGCCGATGTTGAGAGAGCACCTGAAGCGAGGTTTAGTATACTTTTCTGTCTTAGACATGCTGACTGAGGGAGGGATTTTATTACCAGCCATGCCGATAAGCGCACTTGCAGCACCGCCTGCTGGTCCTCCGATTGCAACGAAAGGTGCAGCGATACTCAAGCCCATTCCTAATGCCTTGAACACACCTGAGGTGCTACTCCGTACCTCGACTTGCTTCTTGATGAGTGGCTCTGCTATCTCCGCTATAACGGTTGAAATGTTGAGAGAACTGGTTAGGGTCGCAGCCTCCAAAGCGTTTCTGAACGCTTTGAGCCCCGTTCTCAAATTATTGAATTCTCTGAAAATCCAATACATATCTTTCATCGCGTCGCCCAGATCATCACATTCGGGGGACCAGCATGTGTCGCTATCGAGATTACCGCAGTCGGAATTTGTATCTTGCTCGATGCCTGATAACGCATACGCTTTGAGCTGCCTGTCGATGTCTGGTTGTGCGTAAGCTGTTGTGTGAGATGGAGTGGGTTCACGTTTATCACTTACTTGTGCTGTTACCCTTTTTCCAAGTAATGAAGTCATCAAGAAACAAGTCGGCCCATGAATTGGTAGCATCATTTGAGGCGCAGCCATTGCGAACCTTTGGTGCAATTTGGTGATCCTCAGGTGCTTGAAAAAAGATTCCTCCAGGAAGGCATGATATTGATGATCCAGTTCCCGGCAAAATCTCAGCAATTTGATAGTTCATGTTATAAGTATTGTCAGGGCAGCCGTTGTTGACTAGCTGGTTAGCAATCAAGCCAGCCAATATCAAGTGATGTCAACACGAAAGGCAGTACTAAGCACAGCGACCGCCATTAGCGACAGCTTTGACCGTTCCACCACTGAGTACTTCAAGCCTCTGCGGTCCAGAGTTCATCTTCGATGTAGAGCCATAATTCAGTCCGGCCGCAATAGCTTTGGTCTGTATAAGTGTGTTGCCACTGAAGATGTTGACAGTTGCGGTTTGGCCCGCGGGAACGACAACAGCCCACTTCACGGTTCATAATCAGCAAGCTACTTCCACCATGTAGAACGAATGACCAAGCCGAGTCATCAACTTCAGCAACATCTGAATTTGATACTTTGTGTAGAAAAAGGAGAGAGATTCGCACTCACATGAATTGCATCCGTAGCAGTGTAATATCCATCCGGCTTCGTAGTATAAAGACCATCTCCGAGGTTACATGATGCGTTCTCCAGAATGGTCTTGTACCACATAGCCCCAGTAAACGGCTGGTTGTTGACAGGGCGCATTCCGGAGGCGGGTAGACCAGCTTTGTACGCAATCGTGAAGGACTTCACGAGAGATTGTATTCCTTTGTGTGACCACCCAGTCTCACGCGCATAAACAGCTGGTAGAACGTCCCTGTTTTGTTCCGGCCAAAGATTGCCAATGTAGTGTGATTCCGGTCCGTCATTCTAGAACAAGATTAGCATGGCAGGACAATTTCTTGAAACACAGCATACCCAAGTGATGATTTGAACATATTCTGGAAGCATGCCTAAAATGTTCTCCATGCGTTTTGGAAGTGTAAGAGCGCCCCGACGTAGGTAATTGGTATCATACTAAGACACGTTAGCCTGTCCCGCCCGAGAAATGAGTAACATGGAAAGGCTTGCAGCGTTTTTGTATTGCAACAAACTCAAGCCTATCATATATGATTTGCCACGAGCTCTGGTGCCACCAAGGACAACCTTATCGAGTGTAACGTCTCCATCGTTCGTAGAGTCCGCCACGGAACACGAGTACTGCTGCCGTTTCGGGTCTTGATTGACTCGACATGGCCAACTGAACTCGAATTAGCACAGAAAGGCTCCAAAATGAGACTATCTGCATACGTAGACTCCCACGAAAACATGCCATCAACTGCCTAGTTGTAAGATCAGTTCAGAAAATATATTTAAGCTTCGAACGGGGTAGTCATACTGCTCCCCAATGTTCCCACCACCCGGCAGCAGCTTGCCAATAACCAGCAGTACCGTCCATGTTTGGTATAAGAAACATTTGATTTTGGTACTTTTTCTTCCATGCTTCAAGAAAGGTTTTGTTCATGCCTCCATCACTGAAGGTGCTGATGAGAGGGAAGCCATTGGGACCTTTATAATAGGCAGCATGACCGAGGAAGTCGCGGAGAAGACTGTCGTACGAGTTAATGTCTTGCTTTGGCGTTGCAGCACCAGCGGCCCAAAGATCCAGGCTGAAGAAAAGTTTGAATCCTTTGCTCTAGTTGCAAACATATGTCAGAAGAATGTCTCACATGAAATGATTAGGACTTAACATACAGCAGCGTAGTCAAACATGCGGTTCATAGACGTGCGCACAAACTGTGGGCGAGGATCGCCAATGTTCAAAGCAAATGCTTCAATGCCTATTTGCAGTGCATCATCGATATCCTTGTGGGCGTGAGACTCGTCAACATTACCAACCACTGATACGAGTTAGAAAAATTAATGAAGCAATCTGAAGTGGCATTTGGAGTACTGTAATGCGCGACGACAGCCCTGGAGTGGGCACTGTTCACAAGTGCCAATCCGGCAAGGAAGAGGGAGGGTAGCGAGGAGAACCGCATCTCAAGTCAGAGCCCAAGATGATCTGCGGAAAAAGTTCAGTGTCAAAGAGACTGCACTGTAGAAAGTGGCAGTATCCGTGACGATATATACCTGTCAAAGGGCTGGCTTCTCAAAAGTTCGTAACAGAATTGAGATTTTATGGACTTTCCGCATTCATCCCCTGCAGCTCACTGTCTGACAACTCTGACAGGGTTGAGTAGCCAGTTGTGAGAGCTATTCGATCGCCAAGCATAGAATTTTTGAGTCTGGAGTCACCCTCCGAAGTCAAGCTCTCTCAATCTTGAGCACACAACCGCGTGATTCGAGTTGCAGTATCCCGAAAGGGTACGTACCGGCGAACGTAAGGTGACATCGATGAAAGCACTTAACTCTTCGCGCTGCCATTGGCTCCCTCGTGTTGGGGCTTGGCAGAAGGTCGAGCTCACAACCTAGGGATTTTGTTCTGAGGAGAGCATTAGTTGCAGTGTTCAGCACCGATACGAAGGACGGAAGATGTCTGGTTAGAGGTGGTTGGCAGAGTCCTGACACTAGAGTTCTGCGTCCAGACGGAAGCGCACGCGGGTTTGGGAGTGATGGCTCCATAATCCAGTTATCAATTCCACCGCAATCTGCAATCCTTCCCTCGCACTGCAATCGAGTATTCAAAGAGCAGCAATTGCTTTCTACACAGGTTCTGAATGCTCTTAATAAATTGTATACTCACAAGGAAAACGCTTTCCTGAGCAAGCCATCGCACTAACGTCTACGATAGCCAAGTTATCTCCATGAATCTATGGATACATTCGTCATTTAGTCAATGGAAGAGGAAAGACATGCAGCGCTGGCCGGAATTCTGGACAAGCACGACACAAGAAATGGCGTGAAAAGGACAGAATATCGGGCGTATTTCTACGTTGCCGAGGTCCTTGCTTACCATTTTCCTGGGTAAAATTGATGAACTGCCGAGAATGGCTGCTGCTCCGTACCGGCTTAATTCGCTTGTGACTAGCTCCCAGTAAACTTTGCAGCAGGTCATCAAGACCATTGGAGGAGGGTGACGAGCATGGCTGCGTGTATCGGATCTGACTTAAACAATCTGGAAATTCCTGGAGCTAGATGAGGCTGCATTGATGGAGGGGCACGGACTCAGCCTCACTGGTGCGAATGCGTCGCAGACGGCGCCTAAAGCAGCTTGGTGAGCATAGACAAGACCTAGATCGGCTGCAAACAGCTTTCCCTCCTCGTCATACGCTTTTAAGTCTTCCAAAAATGTGTTATGGCGTGGAAGAGTCAAGTGCCAAGAGGGTTCTGAAAAGATCCTGGGTGGTTCCACAATTGAAAATCTCGTCCATCCGGGAGGCGTGAAGCAACTTCAGAGCATACATCAGAGCTACTACATGCAGGTTTGACACCCAGATGTACGGCCATCAACCTTTCATTGCTACGCGTAGCTTTCATTGTTACGCATTAAAGGACAAATGGTACTGCCCTTAAGCCCAGCGAATACAGGCCGCGACCATGAGCGCCAAGCGAGGAATGGTCGAAATTGCCTTTACCATGGAGTCATGAACGCCTGCTTCTTGATTGAGACTGAGAATCAAAGCTTCGATTCAACATTCACGAAGTTTCCAGGCGCGCTCTGACAGCGGCATTCCCATGCTCACTTTAAGACGGTATATTCCCAGCCGATCGAACCTGCAGGCTTATTATTCGACGTAAACGTCGAAAAGTGCTTTGCTAAGGGCACCAGCAAACATGTCTTTGCCTCTGAAGTAACAGCTCGAGTCCGTCGTCCAATAATCAGCTGTCAGGAAGAGGCTGGTTTGGGGACCAAACACCTCAAATTTATCAGCCAGAGCATGAATAGATAAGAGACTAAATTGTCGCATCACTTCTCGTCGAAAATCTGCGATGAACCTCTGGTTTGAGGAACGCCCCATGCATCGCTGAGCACGACGTGGACAACATACGAGTCAAAGACGATATCAACACAAACACACACCCAGGTTTGCCCCGCGATTCCACGACCCGGAATGAATCACACGCTGGAACATGGGACAATCTATTCAGGTCTTTTGTCGAAAGGATTTCTTGCCACCGGGGCACCTCAAGCCTCAGGGCCATTTTGAGTGCGCGACCGTACCACCTTGAGGCTTTGCGAAAGGCCACACTTAAAGGCTACCTATGTAGTTGACGACTTTTAATCAGATCATCGACGATAGCTGCAACGTATCAGCTCAACCGAACGCCTCGATGTGAGATTCTGGGAGCCATCTGGAAAAGTACCTAGCGATAGAGACGGTCGGCGAAAGACCAACAGGTAGTGCTTTTCCTTTAGCCGTCTCTGTAACTACGCTTCCAGTTAGTTGTAGTATCGACAACATCCAGATCGCGTCTGGCAACCTCTCGTAGGCCATCTACTCTTGGTCAGGATGCAATTGCTAGTTTGTTCAAGTTAGCCATTGGCGGGACGAAAGGCTGTGATAAATTTCAAGATCCGACCGACTATCGCCGGCATGTCATTAACAGTCTAGCACGCTTCCAAGCTCGGAAAGACTACATGCTTCGGGGCGCCTACTGTCTAGTAACTGACATGGTGTCATGGTCGGCTTTCGTCCTTTACTCCACTCTCGATTCTTTAGATCGTATAGATATCTGAAATCTCCTCAAAGATAAACGACGTCTACCAGTTTTCGAAGTACAAGTAGCACTTACTTGCGTTATCACATAGCTGAGGCTCTCGGTACGGCAAGTCGCACGAGTTTCAACTCGATTAAAGGACTACATGAAGGTTAGAATTGTTTTCTTAATCAGAATTGATTCAATCTTACATTTGGATCTTCACAGTCTATCTAGTCCTCGTCCCACTCTAGATAAGTCCTTCTTTCGCTGAAAGATGCCGAAGAGCGTCCATGACCCCCCAAAGAGCATATTCGTCACGTGCATAGCGATGTTAGACGGGGCCAAGAGGAGACCAAGTCGCCAAGTACATTGGCAGTATCCACAGATAAGCAAGTACCCTTTATCATTGATTTCGACGTCCTCGTCTCCAATAAAACAAACTTCAGCTTCATTGGCACGCGTCAAATGAGGTAGCCAAGCGGGCTCCCAAGACCTGTCCCGAAGCTCTCCCTCCATCCTCCTTCCCCAGTTCAGCAAAACGATCCAGTGATACGCCTCCCCGAGCGCTCTTCTTATCGCAGCAGATATCTGCCCGAGGTCTACCATCGACACAACGTGTAGGTCTGGCTCTTGGGTTCACGATTTGAGAGTGCTGATTGGGTAGGCAGGTGTTCGGACAGGGAGGACATCATGAAATGGTACGAACCAGGCCCATGGGAACAGGTCGTCGTCGGTTTCACCGGCAAGATTAGAGTGAACTATGTTGTGTCACTATCACTTATCATATCAGCCTTGCGCGTCTTGAGATACGGATGGGTCGAGATGGTGTGGACTTGATTGTCCTTAAGAACCACATATTCCCACTTCTTTGAAGTTCTTAGTTTCTTTTCCCCAGAGACCTGTCAGACGCACAATTCCCACGTGGGGTTCTCCAGCTTTTTGTACCTGCCGATCACATTTCGAATACACAACGACATGGCGGAAATCACTCCAGTAACAGAATGGCCGGATTATGCGACAAATCCTCAAGGAGGGGATCCTTTTACTCAGGATTTGAATGCGCCGTATGACAAGGTACGAAACTAAGAAATAGAAGATATTGGAAGACAGCTGACAACAGTCAGGGAGACTTGTGCTGGCTACTGGTCTGTACGATTTTGTGCTGGTAAATATCACTTTCGTCCAAGTCCTGTCATCTCGACTAATAGAAACAGGCAAATCACCCCTGCTATCGGCTTCCTATATTCCGGCATGCATCGCCGTAAATCAGCCTTTACCATGATATTCCAATCTCTTTTCTGTGCTTGCGCCTGTGGTATTCAGTTCTGGGTTTACGGCTATTCGCTCTACCAATCCCATACCACTGGTCCTTTCATCGGCGATCTTTCTCTGGCTGGTCTGCATAATGTGCTTGCGCAGCCTAGTTTGGCCAACACCGACATCCCAGATATTCTATATGCTGCTTTTGGATTCACTTTCGTCACAGCTACGGCGATGATTTTGGCGGGTGCTATGCTGGAAAGAGGACGTCTAGGCCCCAGTATGCTATTTTTGCTATGCTGGACGACTTTTGTTTACTACGTGCTCGCTGTAAGAATACCTCAGATCGAGCAACGACGATAAATGGTACTGACAGAAATAGTACTGGGAGTGGAATCCTTCTGGCTGGCTATACAAGCTTGGCGTATACGACTTTGCTGGCTCGGGACCCGTACATATTGCCAGTGGCTTCGCAGCTCTTGCTTGGTCCCTGATGCTGGGACCCCGCAAGGATCCTAACGGAGAGTCTCTGCATGCCAAACTTCCTCAATTCAGACCACACAATCCTTTCTTAGTTGGTCTGGGAACGATTCTTATCTGGTTCGGATGGTTTGCGTTCAATGGTAGGTAACACGTTTCCATTCGACTGATGGAAATACGTCGAGTAGCCACTGACTTTCACCAGGTGCATCAACTGCAAATCTCAGTCTCCGCAGTATCTACGTCGTTGTGAATACCAACTTCGCCGCTTGTGGTGGTGGTTTGACTTGGACTGCTCTTGATTACGCATTCGACCGCAAGTTCAGCATTCTCGGCTTCTGCTCTGGTATCATTGCTGGTCTTGTTGGCATCACTCCTGCAGCTGGATTCGGTTCGTCCCCATTTATTCTCCCCTCGAAATTTGACTAATATCGAATAGTTCCTGTCTATGTCTCCGCCCTCGTCGGCGCTCTGACCTCGACATGCTGCTTCTTCACCACCCGCTACAAGCACCTCATCTCCATCGACGAAGGTCTTGACATCTTCGCTCTTCACGGCGTCGGCGGGTACGTCGGCGATGTCCTCACCGGATTCTTCGCGGCATCATTCGTCCCTGCCCTCGATGGCAAGTCGGGCACGACGTATGCTGGAGGTTGGTGGAATCGACAATGGGAACAGATGGGTTATCAGCTCGCCGCCGCTACGGTCTGCGCGGCCTGGTCGTTTGCCATCACTTGCATCCTACTGTTCATCATCAACCGAATCCCATATTGCCATATCCGTGCCGCTGAGGAGGATGAGCTTATGGGTCTCGATGCGAAGTATTTCTCGGATGTGGACTATGATAGCGAGATGGCTGGTCTGAATGGGCTGCTGAGTGGACAAAATGGAAGTGGCGGAAGCAGCATGCGTGCCGCTCAAAGGATGACGACTGTCGTCCAGGGAGAGACCGTTACGGCAGAAGGAGAGAAGGTTGCTGTCAAGTCTGATTAAGAAGTCTGTCAGATAAAGGAAGCTCATGGATATCACTTGTAATGCTAAGCGAGACTGACTTGTGTGTTTTGCATCGGTAGCGGACTAGAATGTATAGCACCAAGATAATTGTATTGGATTTCAATGTACACTTTCAGTGTCGGCAACCTCCCATCCGTGCACAGTACTGTCGAACACCTCTAACGCGCGATATCCCGAATAAAGGCCGGTGGCTTGAGGCTCTCAGGCAGGGAACTTATATATGCGGGCCACTTCTGTCCACCACTGGCCTTCCACATCCCCCAAGCTCCCTTGGCAGACAGCCATCAGCATACACTGCCAGCTTCAATGCAAATTCCAGTTAGCTTCGCAAAAAAACCTTTCACTGTGGATGATTGGCGGCTAGGGAAGCGACAACGCTCAACAAAGGCAAATGGCATTAACTAGAGAGAAAACATGCTACAAAAAAGACATCTGGGTACCGAACGACTGGCTGCTTCAATCGCAATCCAGAAACATATGAGCGAGCTGCACTCTTGGCCAAGCGCCTCTTGACTATCAGAAGAACTCGCTATATGGGGCATGAGCTGGCGAGTTGAGATGTTGATTCAGCGCATCTCTGCTGTTAAAAAACCGCTTGCATTCGTGACAATCGAAGGCATGAGCTGGAGAACTGAGATGTTGGTCGAGTGCTTCTTGACTGTTAAAAACCAGTTTGCATTTGAGACAAGCGAAGCCATGAGCTGGAGAAATGAGATGTTGGTCGAGTGCTTCTTGACTGGTAAAAGACCGCTTGCATTTTTGACAGGCGAAGCCATGAGCTGGCGACATGAGAAGTTGGTCAAACGCATCTTGGCTACCAGGAAGAGGTGGGTTGCACTGTTTGCAATAGAAGCTGTGATGCGGTAGTGCAAGGTGCTGCTTAGCAGTCTGGGGAATTGTAGGTGCTTTGCTATTGTTCAGCTCTTATCTCAAACGATATAAAGTTTTTAGCATACCTTGGAATAATTTTCCAATCTCCTCATAGAGTCGCCGAAGAGCCTTGTCTCTTCCTTCGCTGTAGAGCAATGGCATATGCACATCGAAAATACCAAGTAATGAATATATAGTATCCTCTTCACGTTTTGTCTCACGAGACTTTGCCCATGCCATCCGTTCTGAGACACTAAATGTAGGCAAAGGTCTTCCTCGAAGGGCTTCAACAGGGATATCTGTTATGGCGTGAATGATGTCCTCCAAGGACCCTTTATCCCCTAGTAGTGTCCCATCCTTAGTATAAAATCCAACTGATGCTGGCGCAATAAGCTCCTGCAGTGTCCACCCTCGACTGAACCATCGACTGTTTCGGAAAGAGAGTTCCCAAGCCTCAGTAAAATTCATAAAGTAATCGACTAAAGGCAAAGATACGTCCGATAGATAGACGTAACATTCGGCAGCATTGCGATACCAGAGGAACATAGAATTGATAGCCTCCTGAAGCTCAGTGCTGCTCGACTTGTCGATACAACAGGTGTCCACCCAGAAGTACTGTAAGCTGTCGGAAGCAGCTTGCTGCCCGCAGAAGCGAATCTTGCTATATCCAGCCTTATCCTTGCTGTTACCGCCCGTAAAGTCCTTGAAGGTGACCTCATCTGGCCCCCAAGTATGCGAAAGTATTGCATACTCAGGTTTGATACCGTCGTCAAAGAATTCGGCGAAGCTGAACTCGCCATTCGGATCACACTTCAATAACCGCATGGTATGATCAGGTTCAGGTAGCGTAGAGGAATACTTCGCAGCAAATGCTTGGCCACGAAGATTACTTGCAAATAAAGCTATTGATGGGTTGAAAGATAGATCACGTCAAGGTCGTCGCACGTTGAACGCAGCCTTACGGCAATCATGTTGGTTTGCATCATATGCATGATAAGCGCGCAAACAACCTATCAATTGCAGTGAAGCTTTCACCATGACAGCCGGTTAATCCATTGGCACATGAATAGCTCTGAGCTCTTCTACTCGTGTATTGTATCGTGCTAATAGTCTTGCACTTATTAGTCAGCCAATACTAACAATATGGTACAGATCTCAGTCGTACTGTACATTGGTCACGTGATGTTTCGCTCAGCCCTGTCTCGCTCGGCTCCTGCCGTTTTGGTGGGGCTGCGAATCTTCCAGTGAGCGTGGAGAGGAAGCCGAATCTGTAAGCGACTGTATGATATACATTGTGTGATCATGCGTCACCCCTCTCAACCCCAGACTCTGTCGCACCCCTCCTTATCTTCTTTCTTCACATCCTTCAATTCCCTCCCATAGACCCTAGCAGTCTGCCCATAAACCCACTTCTTTCCCTCCCCGGTCATGACAGCAAAAAACCCCGCCTCCTTATCCCCCGTCTGAAACCCCTCATACAAATAGCCCAACTTCGGATTCGTAACCCAAAACCCAGCCGCCAATCCCGTTCCAAGACCCGCTCCAGCTGTCCCAAGACTGAAATCACTCGGCACAGGACCCAGAAGGCGAACTACATTCATGCTGGAGAGAAGCTCAAGATTATAAAAGCAGGTGAAGAGCGAGTAAAAACTTAGTAGTTGGCGGAGGGGGGCGGCGAAGTACGTCGGTGGGCAGGTGGGGTAGGATGATTTTGTGGAGAGAGAGAGAGCAGGTAGCATTGTGGTTGCACTATGACGAACGTTCCGGCTGTTGAGGCGGAGGGGACGAGAGCGCATTCGGCGTCGAGGAAGGCGACGTAGTTGTAAGCGCCGTAGAAGGAGTTTTCGAAAATGTACTTGAAGGGCGTGAGTTGGCTGGGGATGAGGTAGATTTTGAATGGTTGAGAGATGGTTGATCCTTCAGGGAGAATTTCTAGATCATGTCAGACGAATTCTTACGGATTTTTGGGTTCAGGGAGGGCTTAATTTACCTGGTGGAATATTGGGAGGTGGTGCTACATGGGTCTTATGCTTCCTGGTGGAATATCTGGACGATTGATGACTGGTGGAGGGGTATTTGGATCTGGGAGATCTGGTCGGGTAGCTGGATCGAGAGGAATGAGGTCGGATGCGGGAAGAGGTGCGGTTTCTGGTGCTGAGCCAGACGCTGGAACTGGTGCAGGAGCTGGAGGAGGCACAAGGCCACCTAGTATTCCACCGAGACCAGCGATACCATCGAGGCCCGGGATGCTGTGCCTGTCAGTCGAAGCAATTGGAAGGAGAGCTGGTATTGACATACATGGCAGCGCTAGCGAAGTAAAGTAAGCACAGAAGACTCAATATTTGGGCCCTCATTTATGATTAATGGTATGATGTAGAACGTTCACAATGGAACAGGTAAGAGCTGCTGAGCGCAGACAATATGGGTATGGCTATTGGGCTGCTTAACATATATACCATACGATCGGGATCCGAGCTGCCTGCACGTCTTGGTTTGGCGAATTCAAGTTACATGGTGAACACGAAACCGCACAAACTGCCGATCACCATGATATCCATCGGTCATCTGCGCCTATGGTAGAACCAAAATGTGACCTCGGCCACTATACCTCGGCATCTGGTATTTATTGCGTCGCTGTATTATTGAGCGTGCTTACAAGCGTAAATAAGCTGCCTATTCGACAACATTGCTCGACGCATAAGACTTGATGGAACTTCTGAAAGGTAAGATCTAACCCGATGACATCGAATGGATGGTAATTTCGCCTTCTCCGACTCCTCGTCGCAACTCGAGATCTGCGAATCCAGTCACACAACCGAGTCCCACCAGACACAAGCTTGGTATACAGATCGCGCACTCGGTGGCACCTCGTCGACTCGAGGAGTGTAGTAAAAAGACCTGGCCAGTCGATGTTGGTTGTATGAAGACCACCCGGATACAAGTGCAGACGCTCGAGCATTCGATATATGGGCGTCGGCAATGACGATCAGTCACACGTTTCATTGTTGGAGAAGAATGTTGGGTTTGAGATGGACTGGTCGAGAGATAGTGGCAATTGGTCTCACTGGTACTTTGACCAAGAGAATAGCATCGTATGGGACGAAAATAGTGTGCGGTGTGGGGTTGTTGGAACTGTGGCCTCAGAAACTCTAGCAGCAGAAATGCAAATCGCGGCTCGTTGGGAGTCAGGCAATATCTAGAGAAGCCATGTCTCACATTCGATCTCGCCCCTCTTCAAGTACAGGTTTGTACCGGTGTGGTCTCTCCACTTGAAGAGTTGGATAGACCGGGAAGCAAAAGACGTTGAAGTGTAAAAGATGTTGTTGGTTTGTTGGTCTCGTGCGGCTAGGGTATCTAGGTTCGAAATGCCAACGACTTCCAATAGCAGCAAGGTGCGGCAAGCAGAATCGAGCAATAGAGCGACGAGGATGTGAGACCCTTTTGGAAAGAAGGAAGCGAATGATCCATTGAGGTGCAGGGTAGTGAACTCCTGATCGACAGAACATCGAGTACATCGAATTAACAACAGCTCTATCCTGCCCTGCCCATGATGTAATCGATGTCTCCGCTCATAAGCGGGAAATTTGAGTCCAGTTGGAGATTCTGTTCATGGCGCTACTCTTGACGGACAGGAAAAAGAGCGCCAACCGATATTCCGCTAAAAATCCTGCCCTCGCACCTGTTGAGTTCTGCGGCGCTGCCTGCACAAAAGACAAAGAGGCCAATAACTTGGGCAAGTGACCAAGCAGGCGACAAAGGCCAGTCTGCAAATTCAGACCCTGGGGCGATGTGGAATCAAGGTCTACTCGTAAAAGCGTGCTCGGACTACCAACACCAGAAGAGCGCATACCCGTGCTTCTGGCAGAATACTGCGCCGCACGAGATGTCGAGAAATAGCAATTATCGATGTGAAAAGGAGGCTCGCTGACAGAAGAATAAATTGAATCTGAAATAGTGACGCTGCGGCTGAAGAGAGCTCAGGAAGAATATGAAATGGAATGAACAGGGGTCGGATCGCATCGCGAAATAGGGTGATCGTCCGACAAAACAGAAAATAGCACCACAAAAGGGGGATCTCAGTTCAAGATCATCGCTCAAACTTGCGTGAATTCGCTAAGAACGTTGGGAACAAATGGGACTCGACTCCATTGAGATAGGCCCAACATGAAGATACGAAAATACAACAGTACATAAATACCTGCTGAATGAGGACTTCCAACATTCTGGAGGCGAGACGGAACACTACCACCTCGTCCGAGGTATTCATAGGACGTCCAATATGCAGAACCCTACCAGGCCAAGATCCGGTATCTGCTATCCGCTGCAGATATGCAGGCCGAGCATGGGAGCAGCCGCCTTCTGGAAGCCGGGGAGGGACTTAGGAGGGCAAAGGCAGCTGCGTCCACCTCGACTCCAAATTAAGCGAGGCTGTTCCAGAACTTAGATTGGCTGGATTGTTGTACATGTGTGGTGTGCTTCGATAAGTATGACTGCGGCGACTTGTTATAGATCCTTGCGTGGGTGCTGTTACTTGGTCTGGAGTGCCGGGCCAAGGTGGTCGTGAGTAGGTAGGAAGTACCAATGAGATATAAATAAAACTGGATATAGCCGCGGTATGTCGCTTGATTAATGTGACATGGTGGGGTGATTTCTGGCTATTGGTGCGGGATGTCGGCAATTGTCTTCCACAGCTGACTTTGGCCGGAGGTGAAAGAGAGAAAGTGTGGGTGAAGGCTGCAGAGGCTGCAGAGGTCGCAGAGGTGGAGGCCACCCCGTTTGCTCCTAACATCGTCAGTCGTGATGAGGAGATCGTCCACCGGACATGAGGTCAGAGGTGGGACTCGAGAAGAGAAGATCATAACAGACGATACGTGAAAGGATCGCTGCGAAAATTGTATCTGGACGTTGAAAAGATCCACCAATGCATCCTATCATAGCCTATCAATTCATCAACAGAGTCCTGACACAGCCTGATAGTATTCAGAAGATGCAGCTATTCGTGGGTTGAAGAAGATGTGGATGTTCGGTCAGCGGGAGGAGGAAGAGGCGCAGTAAGCGAACTCTGCTGTATGCGCGCTTACGGTAACTAAACTAGCCGGAGCTAACTGAATACAACCTAGCTGGCCGGGGTGGGGTTCTATTTTGCGACCCCAACAATGAAGCGAGAGCAACGCAAACACAAAGAGACCCGAACCTGGACCAGGACCTGAACTCCAACCTGGGAATATGACTAGCTGCCACACACCTTGGATCTTCCACATAATCCACCACACCTGTTTATCAAGACTGTTGTACTCCATGCACAGCTCTGCCCGGCTTCCTGAGTGGCTGATAACCGGGTGAAGACAGACCCCAGATTTGGTCCCAAAGATAAGTCCCGTCGTGCATCATACCTACCTGCATGCATGTACATGTGTCCGGATGTATGTGTATGTTCTTTGCAGCAGACTAGCAGCTGTTCCTCCTCGCTTGCCTACTTCCCTACACTCTTCACCCGATTTGATCAGATTCACCTGCTTCACCCCGGCTTGTTTGGCCCGGACCTTTCTTTATGTACCCCGTTATCCTCCCCCCTCCGTCTCAATCTCACTCCTCCCTTCTTCAAGTTTGATTGAATAGGTATTGGTAATGTCCATATCCTATGTGCTCTGAATACAGTCAACCTTCAAGATGCATCTCAGTCGTCTGGAGCGAGCACTGCCTGATGGCACCTGCAATGCGGGGAAGGTCTTCTACAACTGCCAGATCAACAGCTTCAGAGGATGCTGCTCCGTGGATCCTTGCGCTTTACCAGCTTGCCCAGATATGGACTCAAGCTCGACAAAAAGCACCAGTCAACCAACTACAAGACAGACCTTGATATCGATACCTAATTCTGTTCTATCTTCTACACTGGCAATGACGACGACTCCCCCGGCATCGATCATCGTTGATATTGCAATCACATCCTCGACTCCAAAATATACACAAACAGAAGCACAAACAAAAACATCAAGTTCAACTTCAAGCCCAACACCAAGCTCATCCTCTTCATCTGGCGTACCAAACGCGCCGATTATCGCCGGAACAGTCAGTGGTGTCGTTGCGCTATCAATACTCTCGATCCTAATCTGGTTCTGTCTCCGCCGAAGAAAGCAAAAGCAAGAAACCCGAAAGTCTATCTCTCAATATGGTCTCCCGAATAAAGAATTTATTCTTGATCGATCAGCGCCGTCAGAGAGTTCACAGGTCGGCGGTGATGTATTCGCACCGTTTGGAGGTAAGCCCCCGAACGATCTCCTTTGCATGAAGTATCTGACCTAAGTACCGTCTTAGGCCGCTATGATCAACCCCGCCTCACATCAGCCACGGCAACCCCTCTACCGCGGAGCGCTCAGTCGACCCCCAAATCAGCCCCCACGGCCTCACGAGAAAATCACCCACCGGCCGCAAATGAGTATGAAATCGAAAATTCAGACCCCACGACCCCGATCACAGACCGCCTTCTCCCAGACCCAGAGAAGTCGACACTCACGCCCCCACCAGTTCACGAACATCCTTTTTTCCACCCACTCCCAGGCCAATCGGCAGAGATACCAACGTACCACCCTGGTACACCCGTGCACAAGAATCTCACTCCAAGGGCGCCTCAAAAGTCAACAATGGGATCACATCCTACATATCACATCTCACAGCTCTCAACACATCCCGCATTCCGAGCATCCAAACCACCTTCTCCGCCACGAGAAAGCGGATTCCCGCGCCGAACATCAGAAGTACGAAAGTACCGCTCATTGAGCCCTGTACAGAACAACTCCCGTCACCAGACTCAAAACCAATCTCAATATTTGACGCAAACATACCAGGACCAAAATCATAATCAAAAATCCTGGCGACACAGCGAGCTGAGTTCAACCACGACCAACGCCCTCACCTCTCCTGTAGTAGGCCGCTCAGAACTCGAAGCCGATGTCCCATCCACTTACCTCTCCCCCAACCTCGCGGCGGCACCTACCGCATACAACAACAAGACATCATCCGACTTCGACTACACAAATAAATGGACCGATCGCCGCTCTCAAATGACGCCTATCTCGCGAGGGAATACCGATTCAAGCAAATACTCTATTCCGATCGGTTTAGGCGTTGAGTCATCTTCCTTTTCAAATCCAATTTCAAACCAACAAGCAAGCTCAACCACTCGACACGAACTCGAAACTCCTGATCCCAATTCTCATTCCCCAGTGATTCCATCCCTCTCGATATCCACGCAAATGCTCGGTCCCCTCGGCCCAAATCTCAACTCACCTCGCGATGGAGGTCATATAATGAGTTGGGCAGAGAGCTACCGTATCAACAACAACAAAAACTCAACATCCAGGTCACATTCACAACCACAACTTCGTTCCCTCGCCCTGGCTAGCGATGAGAAAGAAGTCCTAAGCACTACCACCAATCACTCCGCTACTGTCAGTCCCATGACTCCCGAACGCTGGAGCGGCGCTACAGCTGTGCAATCGCCTGTACAGCAGGACCTTGGTGGTGCCACTCATGATGGTCAAAGTCATGGTGGAAGACTTGGTGACAGAATATGCGAAGAAACACCTATACCGTTGAGTGCAGGCGAGTGTACCAGTGCGTGTACAGGCCATAGTCTCAGTCCTGAGGCTGGGACTGGGACGTGGGGGAGTTGGAGTGGGCGATGATAGCTGTTCTTCACTTCATACTTTGGTTCTGGAAGTCTTTGGGGTTGAGGGAGGGAAAGAAAGAGTTCTTTTGTGTTATGGGGAGGTTGAGAGGGCATTGATTCCCGATCTGAGTTGAGCTCAGCTACTCTTTATCCCCTGGCCTTCTATCGGCTGGGAGGAGAATTAGGAGCGAAGGACTGAGATTTGAGAGAATGGGCAGGGAGCATTATGAAGAGAAAACGTCTAACTTGTAATGATAAACGATATTTATGTACAGTACTTCAGCGAGGCGTTTCGGAAGAGCATTTGCATCCATTCGCATTGTATGCCATGGCATGGTATGGCGGTATGGCGGTATGGACTCGATTATGGCGTTGGCTCTGGGAGTTGATCGGGGTATAGCTTGTCCATCGAATTCCCAAACAATGTAATCAGTGCCTCGCGAAAACATATGAACATAAACAGACTCCGCTCTGGATATTCTGTGCCATACTTGCCGTATCGCTCAAATGAGATCAGGTGAAAAGAAGACAAGTTCTGTTTGTAGTACCGTAGATCAATCAATCGGTGATATTTCTCCTACAGCCCACCTCAGTCTGTTTATTCTCGCCTCAATCTATCTATCTGTCATGCATTCCACTTCGTTGACTGTCCGAAAAGAGCAGGTACCTTGCTGAGGCAAAACAGATCGGAATCAATATCCAAGCAAGTCGTTCGTCCATGCTACCGAACAGATTCGGATGTCCTTCCCTTCCTATCTCCTTCTCGCATTCTCAGCTGTTCGATCCGCACTAATCAAGCGACCATCCATTTATTTCTATATGAATAGAGAAACAAAATGAAACGGAGGAAGGTTTAAAAAAATCCCAATGCGCCAATAATCAGAAAAGTCCCTTTCCATTCAATTCCATGCGCGCCACGCAATGCCTTCCCATTCATGCCGTTCATTCTGCCCGAACGCCATTTTTTTTTCGTTCATCGTGAGATTCTGCTCTGTCTGGAGTGGTGACAGAATGAGTACACCTGCTTGGTCTCCAGTCTAGTGCTCTTGAGGATCTGAGATGGAAAAGTCGCAAATATGGGTTTTGGGAAAGCGTGTCCAGGTATCGTACTGGTAACAAGCAGAGAAGGACGTCCAGGCTAAACCAAAACAACCACCTACTCGAAAAGCCTCCACCCGACTCAGCTCAATCCCAAACTCAAGCTCAATTTCCATAACCCATCAACTTCGTAATCTCATCCAGCAGCTCCTGCAACTCATCATCACTGATCTTATCCTGGAGACTGGGAACTAGAGTCTTTGCTTCTTCGGCGGTATCGCAGCAGAGTGAACCTGACACAACATGTCACTCAGCTTACTTCTTCTTCAAGACAAGCTATTCTTTTCCTTGCTTCAAGTACCATTGTGTTGTTTACACGTAAGAACAGGGAGACATGGGCTTGTAAAGGGAAACGTACCAAGTTGTGCACGCTCGAACTTCGCCAACTCCTTGTGAGCAGAGAGGAGACGCTCAACTGCTTCGACATTCTCTTTTCGCTTAAAGCGCGCGAAGTGATCGAGGTACTCGGTGGTTGCAAGCAGGAATCTAGGAGTTAAAATATCAGCGGTATTCCCATAACGAAAAGTCTTTGGCTCTTGGTCGAAATCTGGCAGCACCCCTCCCAACATCCTATTCTGCCATAATTGCAATCAAGTCTTCCCAGAGGATATCCAACAGTAGATCAATGAGCCCAGAAGTCGCCTCCCTCTGCCTATACCCTTCCCAAGCTCCACCGCCATAACTTTTCCATCCCCATCTCTTCCTCAAGCCCTGTCCAGTCATCCTTCCCTGTGCACTTCCTGTACCCGAACCAGTAGGAAAAGAGAATGGGGAAGAAACCTACGACGTCTCATTAACATTCTTCTTATCCATCCGTCTCTTCGCAACCAGGGCATTGATGACCAGCGCGGCCTCACTATTCGTCAAAGCATCCACGTCCTGGAACTCTCCTAGCTTGAGCTCGGCGGCTGCTTCTTCGTCACCTTGGGCGGGTTCGCGGGAACGGGAGGTTGCTGCTGGGGCGGCCATCTTGTTTTAGTGGTAAGAGAAGAAGAGAGGCGTGCGGGTGTGAGGATGTGGTGGTGAGGTTGTGAACTCGGGAATGGAGGGGTTCGAATGGTTCGTGGGAAGAAAGGCGGGAGCTCAAGAGCTTGAGCTTGCTTGTGCTTCGAGAGCAGGTAGATAGCTTTTCTTGATCAGGTTCGTGACAGGTGCAGTTTCAAGCTTCCTCGAGTAGTGACGGAGTTGCGTTGTGTATCGAGCACGAGTAGTGGGGTTGTTGTCGCGTGAAGGTCGAAGTTCTGGAATAGTCGCTCCAGAAAATCAAGCGCAAGGCGGCGAGGCAGCGCACCGCAGATCTGGGGAAGTTTGCCGAGCTTGAGAGCCTCGTCAACTCTATTCACGTTTGACAACTCCGGTACGACTTCTGCGCCAACTTCACCCACAATGGTAATTCGTACCAGACATTGATAGGAAAACATTGTCATTGTTCTTTCACCAAGAGTACAGCTTCTACGACTGCCGATTTGGTGCGTCGTTGGCTTGGGGAACAAAGAACTGCTGGTGAAGTAGCTTTCGAATAGACACAATGTACGCTCTCTTCCAGCTCACTAGGTTCCCTTGATGCAAATTAACGGGATTGAATACTGATGAAAGTCAAAAACCAGGGTCGTCTACGCCTTAATCATAATCAACAAAGCCGGCGGGCTGATCTATCAGCGCGACTTCGCCGAAGGTCTCAACAAGCTCAATATCAACGATTACCTCGTCCTAGCGGGTACTTTTCACGGGTATGTCTACTATGTCCCCTACCTAGGCCTTCTCTTCCTTTCTCTGATCCTTTCCCCCAAGATCATTCCATAACTGACCCTCTCCCTCACCAGCGTCCACGCAATAACCACCCGCCTCTACCCCCTCTCCCACACCTCCACCACCTCATCCGCAAACCCCGCCTCTTCCAACCCACCTACAACCCGCCCCGACGCACCCTCCGGCATCGAAGTCCTCGAGACCGAAAACTTCCGCCTCCAATGCTTCTCCACCTTAACTGGCACCAAGTTCTTACTCTTCACGGAACCGCAACAACCAAATGTGGATAAGATCGTGGGCAAGATATATGAGTTGTATGCGGATTATGTGATGAAGAATCCGTTTTATCAGTTGGAGATGCCGGTTAGGTGTGAGGCGTGGGAGAGGAGGTTGGTGGGATATGTGAGGCCGTTGAATTCAAGGTGAGGGGAGGTACGCTTAGGACATGGAATAGAGATGATGAAGGTCGAGGAGTCTGGTGCTATGGTTTGGGAGAAGTCGGCGCAGTATGATAGGATTGTGGATATAGAGTGGAAGCACGATGGAAGGGAGCAGGTACTAAGGGATGGAGAGACGCGCTGCAGGGATGGCAGTGGGAGAAGTCTAGGCTTTCCTAATGGAAAGTGCCACTTATCATCAGGTTTCGAAGACAGGAATAGCTTTGGGCGAGGAGAGACTCAGCAGAGGGAGAACAAAAATGTTCTGCTGAGATCCATCGTCAAACACATAGATGAGCGAGAGAAATCAGGCATAGAAGTCTTCACCTATTAGGTGATATCTAGTGTACAATCATACAATCCCAACGCCATCAGCAATGCATATCTCCATGCAAATCCTACGCCGTATCCATTTTATCACCATCATCTTTCTTGTCATCCTTCCCACTTCCCTCTCCCAACAGTGGCGCCTTCTCCCCCGCCTCATCTTCCTCCTTAATCCCCTCCAACATCGCCTTATTCTTGGCCTCCTGCTCCGCAAGCTCCTTATTCTGCTTATCCTGTCTCGCCTTCTCCTCTTCCATACTCATTCTCAAAGCCAGTGCCAACTCAGGATCCATACTTGGATCAACACCAAACTCGAAGTTGTCCGCCGCTCCAGCTCCCTCACCTCCACCGCCACCAGATGCGCCATCTCCGTTCAAGATCGGACTTGTGACAAGCTGGTCGCTCAACAGTCCTGGTCCAGGTGGGATGATAGCAATGTGTGATCCGTCGCCACCCTTAACGTTCTCATTGAAGGAGGTGAGTTTCTTGGTAGTATCGTCGTCCAGCTCTCCGAAAGCAATGAAGTCTATGGAGACGTTGTTCTTCTTCATCTTCTTGGCCAGCTTGGTGAGGGATTTCTCGTCGTCGGGGATTGCTGAGCAGGTGAAGACTATGATGCGTTGACGTTGGGATTTGTTTTGACGGTGCTTGAGTGCGAGCTATGTTTGTCAGCTTGGATTCTTGTAGGCAGACAGGCAACCTGCAATGCAGCAGATATAGTGGCAGAAGAGTGGTATACATACACCAGCGATCTGGATACCAGTAGCCAAATGGCTGCCTCCTCGAATCTTGCTCTTCGTACGATGTAAACCCTCCAAGATCTTGCCGTGGTCCGTTGTTAAAGTGACGAGAACTTCTGGTCCCTTGCCTCCCATACTCATCAGACCGACGGAGGATTCAGGATTGGCTTGTGTGATGGCGGAGAAGATGAGGGAGACGGCGTCGGCTTGTGCTTCGTATCTTGTTGGCGTGTAATCGCCATTTCGACTGCTTTCGCTGTTGTCCACCACTACCATTACTGCTTCGAGAACCATCTTGATGTTGTGCCTCTGCGGAGGGCTTGGCTTGAATCTGAGATTGTAGAAGGAGAAGATGCTGTTTAGTTTTGTTGCGTAGGTTGTGGTAGAGAATGGAGTTGATGGTCTGGTGGTGATACAGTCGATAAATGCTCAAGGTAGCTGCGGCTGCGCGTACCTTGTCGTTCCTACCCCTGTAACTTTAGCGTCACTCCAGCCTTAAGGCCAAAATGAAGCGATGCGGCTCGATGTGGGTTTGTTTACCTTTAATATCCAACCAAGGAACACCCAAATCCACAATCAGCAAAGCTTCACTATAAAGACACGCTCAACACATCTTAAAATCGCATAAAACTTGCTTCACGGAGCTCAGGCATACAACATTTCTGCTACTCAATTCACAGTCTTCAAAAATGGCACCGACGCGCTCCAAGAAACGCAAGTCCACCGAATCAACAAGCTCTTTAGATATCCAGAACTTCCCAGCTCCACCACAGATGATACCCACGAAGACGCGCAGTCCTGCGAGGACACCCACAAATAGAAGTCCGATTAAGAAGCAGAAGATGGGTATTACTATGGCGCAAAAGCAGGCTTTGATCGACAACTTGCAACTGGAGCGTAAGGGCAGCATGCTATTGTTTTCACGTCTGCTAATCAGCTTCTGACAGTTACTGAACGCGCCAGAAAGCTACGAGCACAGTATAACCTGCAAGCGCAAGGACTGAGGACGCGTATTGAGATCAGAGTCAACCGTATCCCAATGGCATTACGAAGAGCGAAGATGGGGGACCTATACACGAAATACAGCGAGCAATCCAAACCAGCAGCCACAACTTCACGGATAGAGAAGATCAACTCTCCACGTAAGAACCTGCTCCAAGCAGAACAGAGCAATTCACGCGCCAGTCCATCACCACAACGCGCTCCAAAACGAATGAGGTATGCCAGCTCGCGCATACACACAGAGCAGTTGCTAACCAAGACCAGCGACGACGTATCCATCGACAAAGAAAACGAAGACATCGAGAACCCTAAGAAGAGAGTCCGAGGTCCCCCCATCCCCCCAGCCCGCACCACATCCCGCACCAAAATCCAACCCTCACAAGTCCTCTCCCCGCGCTCAGCAAACTCCCGCACCCTCCCACGCTCCCCTATCCGTCCTGCCTCTCCCGCAAAATCCTTCCTCGCTCGTCCAGTCTCACCACTCAAACCGTCTGCTCCCGTTCCCACTGGCGGTGCTGCTGGTATATTGACGAACATGGTCGAGAAAGCGAAATCCACACGCGCAGGAGCAACAAGGAAAGTCACAGCTGAGAAACCGGCGCCAGCTGCAGCAGGAGCAGGTAGAGGGCGGAGAGCAGCTCCAGCTACTTCAGCGCCGACTGCTGGACGCGGGAGAGCGAGTACGATTAGTGAGAGTAGTGAGAGCAGTAATGCGACGATTGTGAGAAAGCCGGTCCCTGCCCCTGCGAAGAAGGCTCCGGTTAAAAAGACGGTTATGAGCACGATTAAGGGGATGGGGAGTCAGAGGAAGATGCCGGCTGCTAGTAAGGCTTCTGCGGCTCCTACTACTACCTCTGCTGGAGGGAGGGTTTTGAGGAAGAGGAATTGAATAGTGGTATGTTTGGAAAGGGAGAGAATGAGAGCCCAAGAAGAAACGAGTCTTTGTTTCAGTTTCGTGCTTTGGTCTTGTGTGGGTTTGTAGTTTAGCGTTTGGCGTCAAGGGATGAGTTATGTTTGGAGAAGCAACGAAAAAGGGTTATCAATCCATGCATATATTTCCATTGCATATATCCTACACCCTCCCAATGATATTCTCCCCTCCGCATCTCCTCCTTTCTCAAGCACAACTTTTGTTTGGAGTGTATCAATGCCAGAGAAGTGTCAGTAGATGCATCTCATCATTCCACGTGTTCTCCAGTTATCCCGTGACATTCCCACCTCTGTATCTCCCTCTTCTACTCCGCCTCCCCTGATCGCACTGGATTACGCGGGCTCCATCTTCTTATCCTCTATAAGTTTCACAAGCTCCTAATATCTGTTCTCGTGATACGGCCAGTTATGTAGTATATTGTGCTAAATTTGGAGTCACATTATGAAGTTTGAACTTGGAAATAGGGGAAAAGGTAGAAGCTGGGGCGCCAGAAGAATGTCGGTTTCAGTGTGATATTAAATCAGTTCGAATGTCCTCCGCCTATCCTATGACATTCGCGTATCATCCCCTTTTCCAGCATTATTCATTTTTGAGGATTAATAATGGCGCGACATAGTAGAGGATTGTCAATGTCAATTCATACCTCTAGTTCATGTCCTTTCGAATGTTCTCATCCCTCTCCATGACATATCCGCCTCCCAGCTCCCACAGCGCCCCAGCGGCCCAACTCCACATTCCTCCCCCCCCGCCCCCCAGAACTCCAAATACAACTACCCAGCCGGTGCCCCCGCCCCAGCTTTCTTCTTCTTATCCTCGACAAGTTCTATGTTATCCTCTGGTATGACAGGGTACTTCTCCAGCAAAAACTCCTCAATCTCCTCACTCACATCGCCCTGCACTACGATCTCCTCGCCTCCACTTGGGACTTTCGTTACGGATGAACCTGTAGCGAATTTCTTGCCGAGGTCTTTGGCGACTTTTTTGTTTTCGAGACTGAAAGCTTCGAGGCCGGTTACGGTTGTGACGAACTTGCGCTGTGTGGAGGGAAAAGTTAGTTATGTGTTGAGGCGGGATGGATAAGGGAATCTATGTAGATTTTGGAGCATGGCGGGAGGATATTTTAGCTCAAGGCTGTTTTTCTCCCTCTCGGATCGTTGGTAGAGTAGAAAATGCTCTGGTGGATATTGCAGAAGAGTAATGACGCACCTTATTCCTCTCCACACGCTTGATGATGACTTTCGAGCTCTTGATCGTGGCTGCTTGTTTCGCCTCTGCTGCTTCGGCTTTCAGTGCTTTCTTATGTGCGTCTTTCTCTGCTCGCTTTTGGGCGTCGACTGAGAGGGAGGATGTTGCTGCTGCTAGGGCGTCTGTTGAGGGGGGCGATTAGCTGCTGATTCGATCTGCGGGAAATTCGAGAAAGAAGAGGCATTTGATGAATAGTATGTACAGAAAGAAGGGAGAAAGCGTACCTTCAGACCATAATCGTTCGTACAGATCCTCATCGTTCTTCTGTAGCCAGTCCTGGCATTTCTTCACTGTGCCGCCAAATTCGCAGTACTACTTCCTCGTCTCGTGAGCTTGCATTCTTTTCCCATTCGTACGTGCTTAGGTTTCAACTTCGCAGACGGTGATAGAGAGTATAGGGAAATGGATGTACCTCTGGTGGTAACGAACAGACTGTTGTAGCATCAACGGATTAGCTTTATCTTCTTGGAGGGGCAAATGGAGGGGTAATTGAGTGAAGGAAAGATTGAACATACCTCCGCAGTAGATTACTGTGCGGGACTGGGGCACGTATTCTTGCTCTATGTCTGCCATTATACAAGTGATAGGTATTCGAGGTATTAGTGAGGACGTCGAAGTGGTATGGTATGGGGGAGAGGAGCTCGTGCTTGTGTTCGAGGTTAAGAGGAGGGGAAAAGATGGTGGGGCAGCTTTGGTGGGATGATGGCGCTAGCGGCCGCACTCGAAGCCAAATGGAACATCTGCGCTGATTTGACCAGGACAAGATCCATTTTTGCATCTCATACCTCTCTCTGTATCAAAGTCAGCATCGCATCGTGGGCAAGTCCATATCCGTTTCTTTCTCGAGAATATTTTGTATTTCCTCTATCTCTGTCAAGTGACACAGTAATATCATGATTTACCCTTTTGTGTTCCCGCGCCTGTAAGCAGCACAAGGACCACTGTCTACACATGGAAGCTTGAAGTCCTTCGAGCTTTCAGAGGCAGTATGTGCTCCAGCTCCAGCTCCAGAACCTCAGGCTTGAGACCTATAAGCCTTTTGCGTCTTGCTGTTGTCAACTGTCATTTGTCTTCTACAAATGTCAGGTAGACAAGTATTTACTAACGCCGGGTCACGTTCAGACACCGTCGCCCTAGTGGGAAGGGGATATGACGCTTTCGAGGGCGGAATATCATGATCATTTCGTCTAGTAACGAAGCTGAGGCTGTCCCATAGAAGTGTCTAGTTTACTCTCACTTGCGGTTTGCCGTCGCATATATTCTGTTCTTCGACCTGTTCCCGCCCTTTCATCAACAGAATAGGGCGGAGCTAAAGCTGCCACAGCACTCCAGTCGGGCGTCGCCATACCCTCGTGCACCTTTTCTCATACAAATTGTCCAATTGTATCATGCTGTTCGTGCACTCCGCCTTATTTCCAACAAGTAAGGGCGCCATTTCATTTCCATCCTGCATTAGTGGCATATTTGCCTTCTTCCATTGCGCCAAAATGCGAACCAGAAACGCGGGATGCAGAGCCTCGCGGTGGACAAAATAGAGGTTCATTTCTTCTATTTGGTGCCGTTTCCGCGGTACAGAGAAGATTTCCACCTAAATCGTCCCAAACCCCCACGCCTGCATACTGACACAAGTTTCTGTTGGTGAATTGCCGCCGCTGTCGCTGTCGGCCCTGTTCTTTGTAGTGTACCAATCTGTTCCAGAATTCTGTCCTGCCGTCTGTACCGCACAGTTAGCCAATTCCAGCCACAAGAAGTATCACCTCGGTCATCGAAGCTTCGTACACCGAATGGAAACCTCCCGTTTTCCAGTGGTCCACTGGACGCCGCATGATTACCAACATTCAAATCCAGAGTACATCACAGGTGTTACATATGAACCAGCTCAGGTGCCACCGCCCAGCGGCATATCAACTACAGATAGCCAACATTCTTTTGGCCCACTCCAAGCTGCAACCGATAAGTGGGGCGATTCCGTAGGGACTGAATCGTCAACCAGTCTGCGCAATTGCGACTTCTTCGCACTTCAGTCCGATGTTCATTTTGCCGATGATCCACCGGACGGCTTCTCGTTTCAATTAGATCAAGCCCCGGGCTTCTGGGTTCGCAACCTGTGAGTCAAGATCTATAGACAAGTTTATTGTGCCGCATTCTGTTGGAAATACGCTTGAATTCTGACTCCAATTAGTGGCAGTATGGATGATCCGGATCCTCTCTCGATGTCCCAAGCTTCTTCGATGAATTTCTTGAGCCCCAAGAACGATTATACGAACGAAAACAACCCGGCAGTGGAGTGTGGACTATCCTCAACTTCTAGGCAGAGCCACGGATATCATGCACCAGGCTTGACGACTATGTGCCAAGAGTGCGAGGCTCATTTTACCACCAAAGCGTCGTTGCGACTTCACACCCATGAGACCCAACATGCCCCATACCGGTGCTTATGCGAAGCGACTTTCACTCGCCTGGATGTCTTAGACAGACACATCCAGGTTTTCAATTCAGAGGCAGTTTTCACCTGCCCATATTGCCAAAGTACCCCTAAGTCTTTTGGTCGGCAAGATCACCTCACACAGCATCTTCGTGGATACCACAATATGGACATTGTCGTTGGTGTCGGCGAGGGCGCACCAATACGTCCCTCTCGAAGACTCAAAAAAAGACTGCTCTGCCCACACGAGGATTGTATGGATTTTGAAAACGAGGAGACCGCACCATCGCCATCTGGTCTTCGACGTGTATCATTTCAAAGCCAGAAGCAGCTTACATCACACCTTCGCGAAGTTCATGACGAATGCCCATATCCTTGTAAAGCTGCGAGCTGCGCCAGAAAGGGCAGAAAGGGATTCTTCAGGAACAGGGATCTGCTGAAGCACTCGAAAGATCATCATTCGCGTTCATGCCCTTGACAGGAAGCTCATTCTGAGTCTCCTGCTCTTACTGCGCAGACTGTATTTGAAGATCCAGCAATACCTCAATCTACAGCGACTGTACGCCAGCAGGAAGAGCTAGCACAGATGAAGCGATCATGCGGGGTTGTCTTTGCAATGCTTGTAATCTTACCATGGCTCAATCATAGGACCTGGAAGAATTTGATGGATCATCATCCACAATGTCTGAGATTGAGCCGTATGAAAAACAAGTTATGTAGAGGCACATTCAAATCCTTGATTTTGGTGCGTACAAATTTGTGAAGTAATTTGAAGGCAATAGCTAACTTATTCCGGCTTGAAAGGGATCTTTAAATCAACCTTTTCATGGAATTGTCTCTGCTCGTCGACTGCGCCTTTGCCTCTGTCAAACGATTCATACTCAGCTGAAAGAGACTGGGAAGTAGCATTGTCAATAATGAGTCTAAGCGAGCCTAATTGATCTCGTGGGGAGGAGGTGTGAATTTTGGAAGAACGATCTGCATGCCTACAATTTTTGGCTATCTATTTGAATCTTCTTACCCTATTTTCTTTGCGCGGATATGATTTATGTTCAGCACTTCGAGCGGCAATTGCCTTTTCCTCTCAAGGTGTGATCCAGTCGCTCTTGAAGCTTCTGAAGGTTGCAGCACTTTATTGATGCGGCATGTTTTGCAAAATCTCTACTGCTCAACTGTTTTTTTTTATGTAGATCTTATCCGCTAGTCAGTGGTCTGCCTAAATCGAGTCGTACGGAAGAAGCTCAACATATTCGCTCAAACTCTCCTCTCCAATCCCCTCCTCTGCCGCAAATGCCCTCTGCATTCTCTTGAATTTTGCATGCAGCTTGATACCATTTTCCGTACGTTGATCACATCCTGCTTCACTGTCTATCTCTTCCTCCACTCCATGATCTCTTCTCAGCCTGTTCAGCGCTTCTGCCCTAGTCGCGGTGATTTCGCTGCTCGTCTTCCCAGGCACAGGCAACGACATCAACCTCTGAGTCTCCTTTGGATCAAGCAACCACTCCAGCTTTCTCCTCCTCAGCACCTTCAGCTCATCCTCAATTATCTTCCCATGCCCAATCTCATTGACCTGAGCCTTAGGCAAGTACTTCACCGGCCCCGAGCTTGCACTCCTCGCCTGCACAAGTCTCAGCACCGTCCTCCCAGTCGGAACGTCCGGCTCCAAAATATCCCTATCATCGATCCAATGAAACAATAGACTCCCCGTCCCCAAATGCGCACCCCAAGGATTCATCTCGATCAGCCTAACCTCAAGCCCCTCCTCCCTAACATCAGCATACAAATCCAGTATCGTACTCTCGAACTCAAACTCCTTCCCAATCTCCTCCCACAATCTCCTCGCCTGCCCCACCAGTTCTCTCAACGCACCATCACTCACACCCGCATGATGATTCTGATAAAACCTCGTCTGGCTAATCGCCGAAATCTCTCCCTTGTACACAAAGCACCGCCACTCACTAAGTTTATCTAACCCAGTGAAATAGGGAAAAAGAAGATCTTGTGATCCACTGTATCAGTCTCGTGCTGCAAATCGAGAAAACTGTGCACAGCGCGCTTCGAGGATATAATCTTCACCAAAGAATCGTAGATCGTGTACAAAGGTTTCTGATTCCCATCATCCGCATCTTTCAGCGAGCAGTTACTGACTCGGACGAAGAAGCCCTCGGGTGGGACATCACCTAGATCTCCAAGCTCAGCAGCCATCTTCTTCAAATACTCTTTGACAAGATCAAGTTTCTCCTTTGCTCCGTATCGCGAGATAGCAGCTGAGCGGAGTAGTACTTCTAAGTGCTCAGGCGAAAACTCTAGGATGACGGAAGGCTGACGAAGCATGTCTTTCGCTACGGCTGGCGGTGAAATCCATCGCGCCATATTGAATGGTCGGATTTCTTGGGCGCGGCGATGGAAGTAGAGGGGTGTTAAGATGCCTGTTTCTGCGAGCCAGGGGGCGAGAGAATGGTGGTTGTATGCATTTACTCGATCTTCTGGACTTGTGCGCAGGGGCCGGCGGCCGATGAGGATGTTGTCTGATATCATTCTGACGATACTTTGTTTTTGGTGTTCATGGTTGATAATTGTAATGATCTAAATGTGCACAGATTAAAGAGCACATTTATTTTTGAACCATTCAGGCGGAAACGTAAGTGAAAGAAACATACATGCTTTCTTAGGATTTCAAGACGATGGTACAAGTATCTCGCCTAATGACTCATCCGGAGAACAGTACCAAATTTGAAGATTGAAAGCTGCCATCCCTTAGGACTTGGAGACCTATGGTAAGCTAGTGATTAGCTGGGAGAGCAGTATATTACTACGCGTAGTCGCGTCTGAAACTAAACCTGGTCTAGTGATTCACGTTCACATCAAGGCACAGGGAGCGGTTTCAGGTACTTACAATAGCGCTCATCACGTGCTTATTTACGCTGAATTCGACCGCTACGAGTAAACATCCAACTTTTTGTACACGAAAATGATCTGAGAGAAGAAACAAAGTTCAGAAAAAAATCTTGCCTAATCTAATTCACTCTGCGCCTTTTGATGGTATGGCTGTCAGCAGATCCGGTCTTAACCTATCTGTGCAGCGCAGCCGGCTTGGAAACAATTGTCCTCGGGGCTTGAGATCAATGGTATGTCCCAAAGCATTTCAAGAGCCAGGTATCAAGCACACAATGAGAACAAAATTTGTAGCAAAACTTCTGGCATATCGGGCATATAATAAATCCACTTACATGGTTGTTATGAGATTGTTGTTATTCGTACCCGAAGCGAGTCAACATGGAGGGGCGGAAGAAGTAACGGGTTCTGAGTTCCGCCTGCGAGCGAGGATTGACAACCAGCGTTTCTTGGAACGTGCGTGTGGGATATATAATGTTTGTTTATTACATTGGCAAGGACCGGTCCACCATTTATATTATGAGCCCCTGTCCAACAAAACTGGGGGCGTCTTCTCTGGTCTTCGACTCCTGCTAACCTCATCTCAACCTCTTCCCAAGAATATCGTTCTTCTAATCCACAGGTGACACGTCAAGCTTTGAAGCCTTCCGGTCTTGTTCTTGTGTCTCTCACAGTCGCCTGGTAGCTTTCTAGGACTACCATCAGTGTGTCCCATCCCCACCCGATTTTCTGTCTCGATACCTTCTGGCGGACCTCATGATTCGCCATTTCTCTTCCTCCTAGCACATTCTATGCTGAAGTGACCAAAGCCGATCCGCCAAAAAGTGCTTCTCTCTGTATGCGGTCGAGAATTGATATCCAGTGCCATGGCAATGGACCAGCGCGTGCCCATTCTTGGGGACCTCCGTTTGCTTTGGACCATACCCTTTCCGTCTGATAGTTTCCCAGAATTATAGATGTCCAACCCAGCCACTTCTCGGTCATGGATGATAGTACGTCTCATGCTTCGGCCCTTCTGTCACCCCCGCCCTCTCATCCCTCCATTCACTCATCGCAAACAACAACGGCAGCGGGCTCATTGGCAGCGGACTGATCGGTAATGGCCAATCGTCCTCATTCCTCGTCTTATCCTCCCTCGGCGTACTGAGCTCACTCCCTACCGGCTCCAGTGCAGGCAACTCAGCAGGCATGACGACCTCGCTATTCTCCAGTTCCTTCGCTTCAACGCAGTCGGAATGTAATTGTGGCTGTCCTGGCTGCGAATGAGTCGATTCGTTGTCGTTGAATTCTTTCGTGACGGCTATCGTGGGTGTATTTAGCAGAGCGAGAGCCTGCATGTGCCGTCTTCGTGTAAAGAATATCACGACAATAACAGTGCACAGACCGAGTACAGATCCTATTACAGGTCCAGCAATCCACGATGTGTTTAGTGGCTTGGTGGGCTCGGTTTCGGGAAGAGGGGTGAACGTGCTGCTCGAAGTCGGTGTGGATGATGATTTTGCTGATTTCGTACTCGCAGCCGGCGTGGAAGTCGTCGTTGTAATCGAAGCAGTTGCACTCAGCGTCGCCGAAGCTAGGAATACGCCCATCTTCGATATCCTCGAAGCCTGCGATTGCAGAGCCGAGACCTGTGGAGCTACAGTCGTGTTATCGCAGAGATTGATTATGTTTATCATGACCACTTCCATCTGGGTCGAGGCTTCCGTCCGTTCTTTTTCGAGATTATATGTGACGATGCATTGCTGACAGGCTCCACAGTTCGTGATGAAGGAGGAGTTCGCAACGCACGATGTTGTCGCTCCGTCGAATATAGTGACTTCCTCCCTGCAGGATGCTTGGAACATCAATTAGCATGGACTCATGGCAATGCAAATGGTTTGACGTACGACATTGTGGAGAACAGTACGCAGATGGAAGCACAAGTGTTGCTGCTTGCCTCAATGCCAGAACAGCAATTGCAACCTTCGGGAGATACATGATCAACTTCAGAATTCTTGAAGCTCTCTCACACCCAAACCTTCTCCCGCTGATGTCTCACCACGATCTCATTCACACAATACTAGCAGAAAAGACAGGCAGTGACGGTACCAATCGCAGTGAACATGGTCAAGTTGAAAAAGTGAGAAAAAGGCTGAACCACCTGTCTCATACAAGTCGGAAGATTGAAGAGGGAGAATCAAAAGAGAAGCAGAAAGGAGCGCTAGAACAGAATTTCATCCAGCGATCAATTTCATAGCCAGTTCATGCTTTCCATACGTTCACTTTTACCGACATGAACCCAGCTCATGCTTTATCAATCGTGCACAGCTCGAGATGTCTTGGCCACTCACTCCCTGAGCCTGCAAGGCTGGAACATCACCATTCGGGGACGATGCACTGGCCAACTTGATCCCCGACACTTGGGATCGATCAAGGTTTAGTATTGGACCCGCTTCCCCAGCTGGACAAGCCACATCCGCATTGGGACTTCAACATATGATCTCCAGCTCAGCTATTGGACAGGCCTGGCATTTTCCAATACCACCAATGTGCTTGGAAACATATGATTTGCACGCCTCTAGGAGAAAACTACGGTATCTCCCTCTGGCCCCTCTTCTTCAAGCTTGAAGGATCCCCTCCCATGCAACAAATGGCGGTCGTGGCATGCTGTTTGGTCTTGTCGTCCCAGGAGAAAGGGTGTGGTGGAAAGCATAAATCGTGAGTCCGGGGTGCCAGCAGCCTGTGAAACGCTTGCCCTGAGCCACCGCACAGGGTTCTTGCGCAATACCACCGTTCTGGGCTATTGGCTTGTGCTTTTTCAGCTGCACAGAAACCAGCCTCATGGGACGATAACAACTGCTTTTTGCGAAGAGGCCAATTAAATGTCAAAGACAGACGAGACGGTGAGAATATCCCGGACTGCCGAATCCGCAGTGTGCATGGGATTGAAGTGATAGCTGCTGGCAAAAGTGCAATATCAACTCAGACATCGTCATCCTTGGGCGATATTCTATCCCGCTGTCAGACCGATTGGTTCAAATACGGCACATCCAGCCTAAGCTCCTCCAGTGCTGGCCGTGGAGCTGGGACGAGACATACAACGTTAAAGAGCCTCAAAGTTGTAATGCTTATTGAAGAGGACGGCAGGAAACAAGTGAGAATATACGAAGCGCAGCTTTCTCGAAATCAAAATCGACGTCTAATCATTGACCAAGCTCTGCTCCGCCATCCAGCCGAATAGAGCTTTGACATTTGATCGCCAGAAACATTCGCAGGACTTGAACACCAAGGCTCAATTTTCGTCTCAACTTCATGTGCGCGGTCCGTCGCGTTTCTTATGCCGCTAACTTTGATCGGCGTTGAAGAATTGGCAACGAGGCCTCGCTTGAACATGATGCATGTGCGTGGCCGAGAATCGAGGGTCGAGGTGGTTGCTGTCGCAGAATTGCGGCTGGCTAAATGCAGCGTCGTGGCTGTCCGCAGATGTATTACGGATACAAGGCTGCGACGAATTCTTGATGGTGTTGATATTTGTTCGGGAAAACAAAATTTGTAAGTTCGATAAATTGCCAGCATCTGAAATGTGAGGTTCAGGACAGTAGTTGAAAGTTCTCTTCACATACAATCGCACCTCAAACCATCAAACTCGTAAACTTCACGAAATCACCAGGGGCATGCTCGCAAAACCTGCAAATTGCCAGATAAATCGTCCTCAAATCCTCGGTTGTCTCCAGAACTCTTCAAGTCCTGATAAGACCCAAGGCATGTATATCAACCCCGCTTGGTTCGTGCGAAGGCATTGAACTCAACCCCACATGAATCACGAAGATCACATTCCCCTGAATCGAACAGGTCCAAGCGCATCTAAACCCAGGGACTTGCGGCCAGGTACATGCTATATGTTGCTGGCTATCAGTCTTGTATTGTAAGAAGATATTATTGTGGTTGCAATGAACCCACCAATAGTCGCTCACATCCTGCTCGCAGAAGTGAGCAAAAGGTCTAGGTGTCCAACGGCGTTCATTCGAAGTCTGCTGGCTATCAAGTGTGTACCCACTAACCTCCGAGCCAGGACTTAGATAACTACAACGTGTAGACAAATTCGGGGTTCTCCCGGTCAGTCAAGTCTAAGAACTCCTGCTTATCCAACTTCCTGTACCCAGGCTGAGCCCTCACCCCCGCATTCTTCTTGTTCCTCTTCACATAATACCAATGAATGAACAGCAGATCAACCACGCACAACGCATAACAAACAATAATCGTGATCTCCGCAGGCACGTATCTCGGCTTGTCTTCAGGTCTAAAAGTCTGCGGCCCGATGATATTGCCCGTACAATAAGCAATCAAGTACAATGCTCCGACAGTGGTCTTCTTGGTATAGCCGGCAACGTTGCTGGATATGAGGGAGAGTAGTGCCACGAAGCCAGTTGGTGATGCTTGTGTAAGATAGTACCCTGCCAATCGACCGGAGGAGTTGGACAATGGCAGACACACAATGAGAAGCATGCCGACGATTGCGGTAAGCATTCCAGACGTGCCTACCAGCACTCGCCGTCCGATCTTGTCTCCCAGCCATCCGCACACGATCAAGAACACCACTTCGACAGCTCCACCTGGAGTTCCGTACAGTAGCGACTCATCAGGAGTGTACCCGAAAGATACAATGAGTTGCGAGAAGAAATTCGAGATACCCCCTGAATATGTTTAGTGATGCGACTTGAGAAGAACGCCGGGTAAACTCACCATTCGGAATATCCGCAACCAACGCAAAGAACACAAAAGCCCACGTCATCGGATCCGTCAAAGCCTCCTTGAACTGATACATCTTGAAATGCTTATTCCCCACCCCCTGCTGGTTCTTCCTAATGCGCTCAATAGCCATGACCCTCTCACGCGGTGTAAGGAACTTCGCATTGAGCTGGTTGTCAGGCATGAAGTACAAGAAGATGCACCCGACCATAACGGTGATCAATCCAATGGTCAGAAACACAATCTGCCACGAATCGATCGTTGCGCCGTGTTTCTTCACACCGGTAGATATGCCATATGCTACCAGCCCGCCGAAAATCTGTGCAAAGCCATTGAAACTAAACCAGATCCCTGTGCGCGTCCCTTGTTCTTGTCGTGTATACCATTGTGAGGTAAACAGGGCGAAGCCGGGTGTGACGGCTGCTTCAAATACACCAAGGAAGAAACGTACTGCTACTGCGCCGGCGAAATTCTCGACGGCTGCCATACAGCAGAGAGTTCCTCCCCACATTATGATGTTGAACGCGGACCATTTCGCGAGCGGAAGTCGCTGTAGAAGTCGATTGGTGGGATATTCCCATGCCAGGTATCCGATGTAGAACATGCTCCCCAGCCATTGGTAGTTGGTTCCGTGCAAGTGGATGGCGCTTTGCATTCCCATGATACTCGCGTAGGAGAGGGTAGTCTTGTCCAGATAGTTGAGACCGTAGACGACGCATAACATCTTGTCAAAGTCAGCAAACTGTCAGCGATCGATAACAGAATTAAAACTCACCGGCATCAAGTTCCAATCAATCTTTCGCAGGAGACTCTTTTCCATCTCTTCGGTCATGACAATCGCTTCCTGGCCCTCGAAGGCTTTGAGAGCTTCGTCTCCATCATTCGGATCTGTATGGACGAAAGTGACCCCCTTATTGTCGCCGTCCTCGAATGACGCAGCTTTAGGCGATGTATCGACTCTCTTTTCAGGGTCGTCGGATGATGCATCGTGGACTTTCTCCATTGTAGGTATCGTTTCGGTTTCCTACTGTATGACGACTAGGTTCATGCGGGGTAGGACTTGAAGCTCTGATTGACTTCCGAGAACCACAAGAGAAGGAAACACGGGCGAGTAGAAAAGGCGGAATAGATGCAAGGGAGGAATGATATAGAAATATATACCATCGACGGACAGAAATTCTCTTAAATAATGGAAACTGTACTCCCCGCATTTCCCTATCTCGCATTCCCGGACAAAGGTACCGTACCTAGGCGTTCCCAGTGCCGATCCCTAGATAGCCGTCGACAACGGCTTGCCGACGATAAACTGGTCATAGATAGTTCTCTTTGCCACCAATGATCACGACTTCCTGATGTCGATCTCAAGTAATTGACGGTACATACTAGCTAGAACCCCCATTCTTGGTGCGTTCTAGCAGGCCGCGGGGAAGGGAAAGCAACACGAATGATGTCGTCGCGCGTTGGAGGAGCTCAGGCGTGGCTCAAACAGGAAGGTCGGGAGAACGAATTGAAGATATGTCTGAAGAATTCCATGATTCGATTTGTGCGATATTATATACGCACGCGTGAAACATGGTAGCACCAAATGGATGAATTGACGGGGGCTTTGTTTTGTGTAGATAGTGGGTTGGCCTTCAAGCTTTGCTGCCCAGTTTTTAAGCTTCGTGATAAGCATTTTCGGAATTTATGTCCGGACCCTTGGCGGCTTTTCCGCCAGGAAGCGGGGTCGCTTCCGAGAAGGGAGGAAGTAAACAAGCAGACACATTTGAAGCGTCTCAACTTTTACGAAATAAATACTCATAACATGCTGGGCCTCCGAGAAAACTCTGCAGTGAATCTCCTGATCTCCACGTTTACGAAGCTTCCAAATTGGATTCACTACAAGTATCTACAGAATCAAACCCTGAACCAAAGATCTCGAGATATGAAACCAAGAAGCGAACCTTTACATCTCCACTTTCCACTCGTCTTCCAAACGCTCACCATAAACCCGATTCATCCAACTCATGCATCTTCCCAACTTCCCTCAAGTCTGATCATAGGACTTAACCAATGTTCCCAACCATCCTTGTTCCACTCCGCGATACCAGGTTTTAGCATCGAGATCAAAATCCGATAATCTCCCGGCGGCAAATACTCTCCCCAGTGTTCGCCATCATAATCATGAAAGTACACGGCCCCTACTTGAAAGTCAGTCACACACTCCCAATCACACAGAGGGAAAGGACAACGAACCCCAAAGAAACGTTACGCTCGTCGTAAACGGCAAGAAATTATACTTCGTCTCCGACGGCCCAGCATTATTAAACTGTGACCTATCCGGCACCCAACCATAACTCGGCACACCCATAAATTTATCATGTGGCGTATGATTCGGATCCATATACTCCTCCATCTCAACATTCGGTTCATATCCATAATGCGTTGGCACAAACGTTGTATTACCCGGCAGGACGTGAACCTCAAAATCAGCACCGCCAGTCAGCACGTTGACGTAGATGTTGGGGAACTCCCATTTGCTGAGATTGTATGTCTCGAATTGCGTGTTGATCTTTACTTTCCAGGTTGCGTCGTCGTCGTAGAGACCGGGGTAGTTGAATACGCAAGGCTGCGCGCATTTGTGTTCTTCTACACCGTCGAAGATCGTGACGTTGCTAAGATCGATAGCGTTGGTCTTACGTTTGTCATATGGGAGACCGAGGTAAGGCACTGAGAAGTCTTCACCGCTGGTGGAGATCTGGATGAAGCCTGAGAAGACTGGCACTTGCTGTATTTGAGCAGGGGTGAGTTTCGGTGGAGCGAATTTCACCGCAAGCTTGTAAAATCCACCTGCGGGAATCGTCACGGTGGTAACATCGAACGAAGCAGTGCCGTAGATGGGATATTGAGGTTGTCCATATGCGTTGCCAGAAGCTGACTCGAGGATATCTGGATATGGATAGAACTCAGCGTACCCCGCTCCTTGGTGTTTGATGGTGTATGTCTTTGCCTTTGGTGACGCATTGTCAATCCTGATGGTCTGTGGCGAATTCTCGTATAAATAGAGATCATTGAGCTCGAGCTGAGATGGCGTGATTATTGTCTTATACATGATGGCTTTATATGGATTCACCATTCCAGCTCCCTGACCAGCCACCGTGGAGGGAAAAGAGTGATCGTAGACATACGGCACTGGCTCCGATGTGGCTTGCATTCGACTGATCACCTGCTGGACTGACAGACCAAGATTCTGAGATCTGACAAGGGCATAACAAGCAGCAACGAAAGGTGTGGCCATGGATGTTCCGGAGATGATTGCGTATCCACCATATGGTCCTAATGGCCAAGTCGAGAGGATCTTCCCACCCGGTGCACCTGAGACCGCGTCAGTATCGTGAAACATATGTAGAACTAGTGTAATTACTCAGCTGCGGCTTCAAAGCAACAGTATCCCACGTTGGACCAAGTGAAGAAAAGTTACTCGTCATCCCGCCCGTCGTCAACCTCACGCTCTTCACTTTCGGATCCGTGAAGCTCATGTTGTAAGCACTTCCAGGCTTGATCTTCCGCAGAATACTCGCCCCAGTCCGTGGACCAACAACCAAAGTAGTGACTTCAAATGGAATTTGAAGTTCGGCATCCTGGCTGACGGGATCTTGATCGACGTTGTACGCGATCAGATATCTGATACCATAGTAGGCTGCACCACTCATCTGAGATGATAGAGGACAGCTTCGAGTGACCCCCGCGATGATAATGATATTTTCAGGATCTTTGTTGTATGCCGCTGCAGTGTTTGCCCATGCTGATTGAGTGCATAGAACACCGTGAGAGTACACAGTCAGAGACGAAGGGAGGATCAAAGGCCAGACGGAAAAGTACTCGTAAGTATTGCCATCTGACCCCGAGGCGACATAGGCAGAAGGAAACTTCAGATTCGTGACTGAGCCCACGGCGAGTGCAGTTCCTACACTGGCTGGAGTGGATTGACCGTAGGTACCGATGTCACCATCATTCCCGTTGGCAGCCACGACTGCGATTCCTCGGGCAGTGATGGAGTTCACAAGGCTCGTGTAAGGTGTTGCTCCTTGGAATGGATTGAGCGATCCTAGAGACATGCTGATGACGTCAACACCATCGTTGGCCGCCTTGATCATCGCAGCCATGATGATATCATCGTCTGTGTAGTCGTAGACACAGCTGAAGACTCTATACATGTAGATAGAGGCTTCGGGTGCGACTCCGACCATGCCAAAGCCTGTGTTTGGAGGATCAACCATTCCAGCGATCCCTTGGAGTTGTTAGCGGAATATCAATCCGGTCAAATAGACTTACCAGCGACATGAGTACCATGGCCTCCAGCGTAGCAAGTAGCAAGTGGACTCGGGCTAGAAACCGGCTCGCTTCGTCCATCCCACTCATCTTGAACAAATCCAAAACCTCCAGCAACCTTATATCCAGGACCAAATCCTCGTCCAAGAGAAGGGTGAGTGTAATCAATGCCTGTATCGATAAAAGCAATCTTCACACCCTTGCCTTTGATCCCAAGAGCATGAAGTTTGTCAACATCAGCCATCTTCAAGGTACCAGCAGTGTCCATAGTGCCCGTGATGAGAGGCAACTCGGGACCTGAGTCAATGGGTGTCCATGTCTGGTTGAGAGCAGCATCGATCTTTAAATTGGTCCATGTCAGATTTCCCTGGCTTTGAACGGGTGCAGGTTTGGCAACCCGACGGTTCGGGTAGACGGCCACCACCTCGGGAATGGAGCTCAATGTGCTGTTGACTTCATCGAGTGTACTATTTCCGGTGAGCTTAATTGAGAGTCCATAGAAGAGTCCTGCCTCCGTGAATTCTCGCTGTACTGTGTAGTCGATGTTCAGGTCTGTGGCGCGCTTGTGAAACTCATCATGTGAGCGCTTGTGTAGAGAAGCGTCTTTCCTCAATTCAACGATGAACGAGGACTGGCCAGGCTGTTTGCTGAAGGGATATGATCCCGGCTTCGTAGTGGGAATGGGTATTTCAGAGACAGTACCTGCTGAAACAATTGATGTGAGGGCCACGAGGCCAATTAAGGAGGGGATCATGGCGGTTCTGGACCCCTTGCCTGAGCCAATTCTCATCGTGGTACCATCACGACTTTATAGAAGTAACCCAGTTACTGTTCGTATGACGAGAAAACAGGAGCTAGGCTGATGTAGAAGGAGAAATGAAGCTGTCTTCCTGCGCACTTCAAAGAAGACACCGTGCAAGTATAATCAGACGCAGTTCGTATCCCTCGTGAGCCAAATCTGGACATGACTCCCTGGCAGCGAGAAGTGATCCTGGAATGAAGAACAGGAGTGGAGAGAATTTCCAACTGTGATGATCACGGTCCGACTCAAGAACACAATTGTGCTTGTGATAGACCCGAATCACTGTCAAAATTTGTCCGAAAGGCATACCAAAGAGGAAGAGCTTCAAAACTCCTCTCATCCATGCAGCGACTTCTGTTCCCACCTTCCGCTTCCTGTCTACAAGATAGTCATGGCAATATTGACCCCTTGAGTTTGGAGACTTTGAGCTGTTGATTTGATCATGGAACGTTGCTCGATCGATGAAAGATAAGACAAAAATGTTGTCAGCATACCATCAGACTCATCCGAACTTGGAAGGTAGGACGCTTCCCGCTATGAGTATGCTCGCCCTAATTTCTTTTCTCCTCACGCTCTGGGACAACACTTGCTGCGATATGTTTTCAGTGCTTTGAAAACACAAAGGAAGCGAAGTCAAGAAAAGGTAAAAGCAAACAAACAGTACGAAGCAGGTTGACAGGACACGCAGCCATACAACTTTGAATTTCAACCAATGTTTCCGACGACAAAAAAGGAGTACAGGAACGATCTCAAGAAAATTAAAAGCTTGCTGCCCCTTGACACCCTACCACTTATCAGCACCTCTTGGCAATCCTTCGTATCACATCCCACCATCTGCTGACATCCACTACCGAACGAGCTTCCGAATTTCGGCACCCTGCATGTCACGACATTAGCCAGCGAACCATGCGTTCGACCCACGGAGGCCAAAGCTCGAGAATATCGGCATTAACATGACGACGTTGTATCGAACGTGCTGACAAGCCGTTCTATCTTCTGAAGGTGCGGTGGCACAGCACAGAAACTTTGGCGACTAGATGGGAAGTTCGGACGAACGATAAGAAAGGAGGTAAGATGCGGCAGGTGAGTGAACTTAGGATCCTTGCGCTAGGCAATTCTGCACACCGGGAATGCCTTCTGCAAGGGGTATTGCCTATCAGCCGTTATCGTAACACCATGGGATTGATCAGCTTCAGATTCCTCCGAAGGATCCCACGTACCTGGATCCAGCCCAAATAATGTATAAGATGGATATGGCACACGTGTGCAAGTACACTAGTACAACCTATTACTTCGGTACAACTTCCCGATGAGCCGAGATCGTTATCGTTATTATTCAAAATCAATACAGTCCATATTCAATCATCTGCTCAGCATCAAATACGTACTTAAGTCAAATCCATTCAGGAGATTTAGAAAATGGTGGAGGAGATAGCACTGTACCGAAGTAGCAAAAATTGATAGCATCGCAACTAAGTTAACCCCCTACTGGCACGTCTGTCGAGAAAAGAAGCGAAAAGTAAAGCAAATCCGAAAAGTCCACCCTCTCTTTCGTGCGCCCAGGCACTTTTCGACTCCGCGTGCGAATACATTAGGTCCAAGGAAAAAAACACCAGTCCGGAATCAAGCAAACTTGAGCAACACATGTACGTGAAGAAACCCCTGGCCCCCATCTTGACCTCTCCACCCGCTCACTCACATTATAGGCCAGAATCGTACTGCTTGTACGGTGCAGTAGGGTACCAGCCCCTCCAAGCATTACAGTTTGGCGTAATGGCAGCCAAGTTCATGGCGGTAGGGATGTTATTGACCCGCTCGAGATACTGCACACTCAGTCCTTGAGATACATGCCACGCGATGTGACAGTGGAAGAGCCAGGAACCTGGATTGTCTGTTTTGAAGGCTACGACGAGCCAGCCGAAACCAGGAAGCATTGTGCTATCTCTGCGCAGAGGGTTGTTGGTCTGGAGACTTGCTGTGTCGACTGCTGGGTTGAAGGGTCGTGGGGCGCCCGCCGGGAGGTTAGGGAGTGGTGAGGAGCGGCCAAGAATGAGGAAGTCATGGCCCTTTGAGAAAAATTAGCAATGAAGACAGTCAATAAGATTATAGCTACGGCTACTTACATGTAAGTGCATGGGGTGCTACGAAATTGTCAGCGGGGCATCTTTGTAGATTTTGAGTATGGATGACTTACAGGGACGGGAGAGATATTTTCGATGAGCCAGATGCTCCACTGAACAAGAACGTTAGCAGGCAGAAGCATACAAGTGCTTCGTAGAAACTTACCGCATTAGCATTAGGTAGTGAAATTATGTTTGCCTCAGGTGGGTAAGATGAGTTGCCTTGGAGGACATACTCCAGTGTTGGCTTGGACCAGTCAACTCTGATAGCCGAGTTGTTGACCTTCCACTGGACAGTTGTTGCATCGCCGTTGACGTCGAAGGTAACAGGCAAATCATTCGTCGATGGAGTGAACGATGCAATTGGAGCTGTACGCATGACAATCGGTTGGAAGTTGGTCTGATCCTGGCACGCAGGGTCGGGAGGCGGAGTACCCTTGAGTGTTGGATTTGCGTTTGGCGCACCATTGTAGCGGAAGATGGCGGCTGGGAAAGGATTGTTGGATCGGCCGCAGATTGGGTTAGAAAAGGTGACATTGAACCAGTAGTTGCCAATGGGCTGACTGGCATCAATCGTCACGTCGTATCTCTGGCCAATGCCAAGGAAGAGCGAGTTCGTCGTGAAAGCGTTGACTGGCACGAAGTCCGCAGCAACGACGGTCATGGAGTGATTATTGAGAGAGACCGAGAAGGTATTCTCGACCGAAGGATTGATAATGCGAAGGAGATGTCGCTTGTTGGGAGTGAGCGCAACTTTGTAATAGCTTCCACCTGGGCCGTTCGGATTGACATTAGAGCCATTGAAGAGAACATTGTCGCTTGCTGGCGGGGACCCGGGCGCGTTGGGAATGAATGGATTGTTACGATCGTTTACGCGAAGTTGAATCTGGTCCGCAGCTCCGTAGTACCAGTCAGTAATGGGGAAAACGCCAAGGTCGATATCGTATGGTAATGACGCAGGTCCGTTGATCTGGATGGCTCCTGAAACACCATTTCCATACTGAGATCCGAAGTGGGAATGGTACCTGTAGAACAGTAGAAGTGAGAAGAAGTTCTGGCCTCCAAAGAAGGAAATCATACCAAGAGGTTCCGTATTGTGTTGCACGGAAAGAGTAGGTCTTGGAACTTCCTGGTGGAATTGGACATTCGGAGACACCATTGGCGCCATCGTTGATACAATTATTGAGCTGGCGAAAGCCGTGCCAGTGAATCGACGTTCTGGCTGTGTCAGCTAGAGATTCTGAGTGTAGTCTCAAGTTTCTCACCCATTCGTCGTCATGGCATTAATGACATTCACATTGATAGTGTCACCCCAATCTAGCACTAAATTTTAGCGGGATTAGGACGTAACATGAGATATAATACATACCAGCTTTTATGACAGGACCTTCAGACCAATGCATTAGCGGCAAGTGTTTCCTTTGAGAGTGGATGTCATACCTGGAAAGGCACCTAGGTCTACTGTTAGTAAACATTTCACACATGCCCAAGCGCGAGATGCATACCATTGATTAACATAGATTTCTTCTTGATTTGTCCATCTGGTCCAACCCAATTGTCATGCTCGGTCACAGTGAAGGTGTACTGCCAGAGTCAGAAGCCGTGGAGATGAGAACGAGGAAGACTCACAGTTCTGATTGTTCCGGAAGGAGTGCTGGCCTCCCAATCAGTGTTGATATTGAAGCCAGGGCTCCAGCAAGCACGGTTGGAAGGCGTATTGCAAGTAGGAGCCGCGACGGTAAGCCCCGAGAGGAGCAAACCCGAGAAGACGGTAGCGAGAGTGGGAAGAGACCACATTGAGAGAATATGAGGCAATTCGATGCCGATGTATTTGAAGGAGTGTGGAGAAAGAAAGGCAAGCCTGAAAACCTGGTTGAAAGAAACGGAAACTTTGACGGGATTCTTCCAACTTATATAGCTCTAGAAAGTCCCTGGCAAGCTCATGAAGGGTGCTCTTTTCTTAGATCAACCCATCGACTTCGAATCCGCACCTCCTTGATGACGACCGTAGATCTCGAAAGAAAAAAAAATCATCCCGTTGCTTTGACCGTGCGGACTTCGTGGTCTGACTGAGTCTCGATGTCCTCAGAACGCGGCACAAGGAAGAGAACCTGGGTTATGAGCAGCCCCAGCGGCAAGAGATTTGGACGCCTTCGAAACTTCACCTTGACGATTTCATGGTGAGGCGTCTAGGCAGTATTTCAATAGTCTGCTATGGCTGCAGGAGAAAGGCGCCACTTTCTACCACACCACTCTACAGACTGTGGTATCGAGCGGCCAGAAACACTGAATCGGGCAACTCGTGAGCGACGAGGAAGGAAGCGGCCAGATATTTGCTGCACGGGAGATGATATTTGGTATAGGAACACATCCGAATGCGAAATGAAAGGGTTGAGGTTGTAGAAAAATACTTGTCTGTGCCACGCCACTTTGACATCGGAGACTTGATGTAGACTTTAGGGGCCATGACAAACATTTAGTCACCCCCGAAATGCCAGGAATAAGACCAAGCCTCGAATAAACATGCGGAAAAGAGGCATAAAATGGATTTGTTGTGTCCGGACACGACAGAGAGAAGACAGCTCAGCGACGAATAATAAGCACCGGAGGAAGGACTGTACTGCTGTATACACGCCCGATTTGATCCAAGTCAACTCAAATAGCCAGGTCGAAATCGCTTGTTGCTGCTCCGAGTGATGCTGGTATGTGTAACTGTATGTTTCGAAGTTTGTTATCACGACAGATACCTGGTCAACTTGAGCTCAATTCCCGAAGCATCGATCCCAGAAGCTGAAGCAGTAGCGAACGATTCGCTGTGGAATATCTCGTAAATTAGTTGTTCGACCAGGAAAGTCACGACCCGTAAAGTCTGGAGTCATAGACTGGAATAATGACCTAACCCATGTAGCGCGGGAAATACCTGTGAGGCTCGTTACACTGTCCTAAGAAACCAAGAACATCGTGGCACAAGATAGATTGCCCTGCCCTACCGATATGAAGTTACGGGTGTCAAAGATTGGCTAACGACAGGATCTACCTCAGAATTCTGCAGGTCCACATGGACACACATGGACATCAGACGATCATGGAGATATCCTGGCAGCATTACATCTGCATCAGGAACGCTAGATGATCCGCAAAGGTTCAGATGAACGACAATAACATCAGATGGGGACCCTTTTGGCGTTGAGAGACCAGGAATTGCTGACCGATACGAGAGTTGTGGAAGTCATGGCAACGATGACTGATGCTTGACTGATGCGGCATTTCAGTAGGTCACGAATGACTGTCAAGGTCTTTCGTACTGGAATCAACCCGACTCGAAGACGAAACATCGTGTAGCAGCCAAAGGTTTAGTCGGAGCGGCAGAACCATTGTTTGATAAGGTCTGTGAGAAGCGGGAATGACAGAAGTCGTGTAACGGTCACGTATGTCGATGGGTCAGGTATGTCGATGTATGCCGCAGGGGACGGGAGAACATTGGAGGTGCTGCGCAATTGACGAGATACTTGAAGGCAGAGGGATGCAGACACCTGCTGTACAGTAAATGAGAGGATATCTGCATAGTCGAGGAGGAAAGAAGATGCTTACCATGGGACTGTTGACAGAAGGATGCAAGATGTCCAGGAGCGTGGTGTTGTCAGCCAGAAATCCATCAAAATAAGGTTAGCGGGGCGCGGGAAGCGCCGGCTGGCCCGTCCCCACTAGGGCTGTACCAGCTCATGATTGGATCGGTATGCTTGGTCAGCAGCAGAATGTCGGAAACATCTGCACCCGACCACCTCACAGACCATTTTCGATTTTCTTCTCTCCAGAACGGGACATCAGAACGAACAACCAAACCAAACTTTTCGTTAGTAGCTTCCACTTGCATCTGCATACTCAGTCCAGTAAACGGATTTCTACATCGGATCAGGCTGCCTCAATCTGCTTATAGAGATCCTCATAAGCTACACCGCAGGTCATGTGTGGCGACGATTTCGCCATGCCATTTCCTCAAAGCTCAGATTTGTACCGCCCCCATTAGACGGGACATCTATGTGTACTTCACTCGATAGGATGGACTTGAAATCCCACTCGGTAGCCTTCGACAGCACAGCTTCCCGATTCAAGCCGACGGAAGTCAAGACGCCGCTATCCATTCAAGCTCGTAATCAAGTGGTCGAGTACACCGGGACATACGAAAGAATGTCAGTCGTCAGTGATGCACTGCATTTTGAGACCTTTCGCAATTGTTTCTTCGTATGTAAGACCTGTACTTTGAAAGATCCTCAGGTGAGTACTTGAGCAAACTAATTAAGCGAGCCCCAGACTTCTCGCTGTATCCTTCCCGCATTCACAATCATCCCGCCACGAGTCAGTTATTCAACCATCCGAAGGAAACCATTTCAAATTCGGATGCAACTCGGGACGACAAGTCTCTCAAAATAGCAAGCAGCCTCCATCATCTCACATGCATGACATGCACAGAGAACGAGATCCCCCATCAAGCTTGGACCACTGCCTGACCAATCTCCACTGCTTGTCACTGGCGAGTTTCAAACTTGAGGCTTGCGAGGTTTGAGATCGTCACCATCGTCCATCCTTTATTTGGAACTGTGCAGGCCACGTTCTGATCTTCATCTTGATATCTGCAGATCATATCATACAAATTGTTTTCGTTCGCATCGCCATATTCGAGTTTCGATACACAGAAATTTACAAGTACAAGATGGTGTTGAAAGCTGGAGCGCAAAAGTCCAAGACTCTTTTGAATTCCTGGACGCTATGCTCAAAACCTATCGCCGGAGGACAGCTATGTCATGTGTGGCAGACTCTCGTTCCAGAGCCTCCAGCCACGCACGATATGCCATCCGATGACACTCAAAGTTTTCCTCTCAAATCCACTCCAATACCCCTCCACTCTCCGCCAAAACCCCAACGACAGCCACGACACCATGCCATCTCAACGTACCAAAACAAAAACTGGGTGCATCCCCGCCAATCCATCGTCTCAAGTGCCGGGTAGCGTCATTGGTGGGGATTTCACGCCAGCTTCAGGCCAAACGGGTTTCATGCCATCTCAAATCCACACGAATCCCTCGGCGTGCTCCCGTAGATCAGTTTTGTTCATCTACTTGTGATCGCCCTCTCCGCGTTGATCGTTTCTTTCATATTGATACCTTCTGTATATTTCTCGTTGAGCTAGACTCGCCTTACGCTCCTTCTCCTTAATTTTTCGTGGTAATCAACAAGCGTTCCAATTTCTTCAGTACTCCTCGCTTCTCTGGCCAGACGACTTTGAACAGCAAACATCAACATCAACATCAAAATCAAAATCAACATCAACATCAACATCAACATCAACATCAGCAAAATGCAGATCTCTATCTTTGCAGCGCTGGCAGCGCTTGCAACATTTGCACAAGCGACTGTAACGAAACCAGCAGCTGGGGATCAATGGGTTGTTGGAGAGCAGAGCACCATCAAGTGGGAAACGGCAGGATTCAGCGACAAGGTCGACATCGCATTAGTCCCAGCTGGTGCAACGGACACATCGGTCGTCATTGCTCAAATCGCAACTCAGACCGCCAACACGGGTACTCAGACCTGGACGCCACCATCTACGATGAGCGCGGGGGATGTTTCTGTCATTATTGTCAACTCAGGCCAATCATCCTCAGCAAACTCGGTCTCGGTCACTCAGAGTTCCAGCACTTCAGGAGTCTTTGTTATTGTGCTCTCATCCGGGGTGAGTATCTCCCAAATCACTCCAAATTAGACATAGCGGTATCTAACTAACAAAAAGCAGTCAAACAACTCCAATGGCCACAAGAAGAACGGCACTGAAACCGCCGCCGCAGGAATCACCACCATCTCTTCCACCGCAACTGTACGTTCCTCGATTTCAAAAGACCCCTCGATTAGAGCTGACAAAATTCCAGTTGACAAGTCACGTAACCGTGGCGCAAAATGTAACCACACCCCAAACCTCCGCAGTCGAAGCGAAAACAACATCCGCCCCATTCGCATTTGCCAACGGGACGACATCCGCTATAGCTGCAGGTATCACAGCTTCATCTACAACACTTCCCAGTGTCAGTGGAACTGGTGCTGGAGGGGCTCGCCAGACTTTCACGGGGGCGGCTTCCACGGTGCAGTTGAGCAGAGCTCAGGCGGTGGTTTCAGGTGGATTTGCTGCTGTCATGGCTCTCCTCTTCCTGTGAGAAAGTAAACAGGGACTATTTCGAGCTGTAATGGATATCATGGTCAGGTACCGCAAGTAAGGGTCGAATCGGAGTTTCCGATGTTTTGGCACTGGATGGCCTTGGGATTTGTGGCGAGGAGTTGGTAAAGGCACGCTGGGTTGTATTCGGTGGGTTTGGTATTTGCGCTGACGGTCGATCCGTCGCTGTATGAATTTTAATGCACGATAGCCATAAGGCTGACTACAAAGTACATTGCAAGGAATTTCCATTTGAGCGTATAAATTATGAGATCTGCATGCAATCTTGAAGTGTTAGTCAAGCTTTGATGGCACCGAGTGGTGAACGACCGATGTCAGATGACGGCTGATGGCTGGTGGCTGACATGAGACGGAGCTCCACCGATTTACTTAGTACGATGGTGGGTCAGAACTTTGAACTTAAATTTTCGACTGTAAGCTTACACCCGCACGGTTTGTAGGAAGAGGCTCTTTCTTTCCCGGTCTCAAAGGCTGTTCTGCTTCGGGATAAACGTGACTTCCCCTTTTTTTGCTTCCGAGGCATTGCTGCAATCACTTTGCCGAAGCGGGGGTTCTCGGGCTCAACCTTCAAGTATCAAGAAGCCGACATCCTCCTCAGTTCTCTAGGAACTAATTACTGCGTCTCTTTTGCTGGACCCTCAATCACTTTATCTTCAGCTCATAAGACTGCCTTCTTGTCGGCCCCTCATTCCAAATCTCGATATCAGAACCGAAGAGCCGTACCTAATTGCTTACACACCCACTGGAGGGCTGTCAGCAGTAACCAAGCATCTGAACAGCACCTCTACTGGAGCAGAGGTACGAGGTACGAAATCAGAGAAATTTCCTCAGCCGATCCTTCTTCGAACGGAGCGAAACTCAGGGACCGAGATATAGTGCAATGGCTGCGGGATCGTGTAGTTTGAGCTGCCGATACCATTTCTTCGTGGCGTGAATTTCTGGAATTCAATCGCGATCAAAGTAAATAGACGCTTTATCGTCGCGACCTGATCGCCATATCAGCTGCTGGTGATGATAAGCCAGTGAGTCAAAGTCTCGGGCCTGAGTTCCTCCTTGAACCGCAAAGTCCGCGAAGTCCACGGCGGTCCGGGGATAGAGAGACGTGATAGGGCTCCGCGTCCAGAAAACTGGGACAACTGGCCAACGGGCAAAACCCAGATTCCTCGTCCAACTCTCAACTTCACCCATTTCAGGCTTTGCTGTCTCTCTCAGCGGCACAAAATCACACCGGCTGGATATCCATGGAACCTTCGCTGATAAATCGCCATCATTTCCAGCATGCCACGCGAAAGGGCTGCCTGTCTCAGGTGCGCCACATCGCCAATCAAGAGAGGCTCAAGCGGCCCCCTGCATCCTCCTGTCAGCACTATCATCAAATTTCGTTCTGGCGACCAAACAGACTCAGACGGTGCAAACGATGCGCTACGACTCTGATAGGTCACTTCTCGATATCTCAATGGGCCTCACAGAACCATATTGTCCGAAGAAGAGTCCGACCCCTGCCAGCCTTGTAGATTGACACCAGAAACGTTGGGCTGCCAACAGTGCCATTTACCCAGGCTGACAGCAAAGAGAAGCGCACTGGTGATGACGGACTTATCGGTGCTTCGCGCTTTCGTACCTCTAGGCTATCGCAAGCGAATCACTCATTCTTTCCATGTAAGTTCGAATTTTTTACTTCTCCACTAGGGCACAGGGCTGCCTGAACCGGTAAGTGCAGTTCTTCCTCATATGGAGATCATGTTCTATCTCCGATAGTGGCTTCAGACCCGGCATGAAGATGGCCCTTCAGCACCCACCGAGAGTCAAGCTCAGACCCTTGCTTGTTACGTACCCATTTTTCTGTGTTGGGGTCCCCAAAGACCTATATATCATTGCTCCGCCCTCTCTGATTACATTTCGAAAGTCCAATATCAAGTCTAGAGGTTCCTCGTACCTGGCGCTTGCTCTTGTCAGCCTTATCTCGACCCGGTCCAGGATTCCATCAGTCGATTGGCTTGCATCTTCAGCCACCATCTCAAATCTCATCAGCACCGTATCTTTCGGCAAGGAGGCGAGGAAGACCAAATAATCGGTCCTCGCAATGGCAGCCAATACCGAGAACCATATCTCGGCAGCAGACAAGGAGCAAGGAGTCACAGCAAACGACCCGAGCAACTTACTCTCACCGGAGAAGCAGGACGCCCGAGATGTCTCAGAAAATACATCCGTTACTGGCCTCGATGAGATCGATCAAGAGAAACAACAAGCAGAGTCACCAGCAGAAGAGGCACCACCCCGTGACATCACAGGCTGGAAATGGATTGTCGTTGTCCTCTCGATCCTAAGTTCGACCTTCTTATTCGCCCTCGACAATACTATCGTCGCAGACATCCAACCCGTCATCGTTCGGCAATTTGACTCGGTATCCAAGCTCAGTTGGCTCAGTGTATCGTTCTTGATCGGTGCAGCTGCTACGAACTTGGTATGGGGAAAGATCTTCGGTCAGTTCAACGCGAAATGGACATACATTCTTTGCGTCACTCTGTTTGAAGTCGGCTCGGCAATCTGTGGTGCAGCTCCAACCATGGATGCTCTGATCGTCGGACGAGCTATCTGTGGTGTCGGAGGTTCCGGGATGTACGTGGGCGTCATGACATTACTTGCAGCCACGACAACGATTCATGAGCGACCAATGTATGTGGGAGGAACTGGTCTTACCTGGTAAGTAACCACAGTCATGTAATCGTTAGCCTTCTGACAGTCATTAGGGGTCTCGGTACGGTCCTGGGACCTATCATCGGAGGAGCCTTTACAGATTCGTCTGCCGGATGGCGATGTAAGTAAATGGATTAGCCTGCTCTTTCAATTCTCAGCTCAAGCTTTGATCCTTATAACAGGACTAATGTGTTCCAGGGGCATTCTACATCAACTTGTGCATCGGCGCAGTCTGCGCACCCGTCTACCTCTTCATGCTACCAAACTTCGATCCCCGTCCCGGAGTAAGTCTCAAAGACCGAGCCCGCGAGATGGATTACGTCGGAGCAATCCTCACACTCGGTGCATTCGTCTCAGGAGTCATGGCCATCTCATTCGGAGGTGTCCAATATGCCTGGAATAGCGGTACCATCATCGGGTGCTTTATCTGCTCCGGCATCCTCTTCATCCTCCTCGGCCTCCAACAAGTCTACACGATCTTTACCAACACATCCCGCCGCATCTTCCCAATCGAGTTCTTCAAGTCCCGCACAATCCTCATCTTGTTTGCCATGACTGCTGCAGGTGGAACCGCAGTCTTCATCCCCATCTACATGATGCCCATCTACTTCCAGTACACACGTGGTGACTCTGCGCTTGATGCCGGAGTCCGTCTCCTCCCATTTATCTTCCTTATGATCTTCGCTGTTATCGGGAACGGTGCTATCCTCTCCGCATACGGATACTACATGCCCTGGTACACACTCGGCGGCATCTTCGTCATCATCGGCGGATCTCTCATGTACACAGTTGGCACTGAAACCGCCACCGCTACAGTGTATGGCTATAGCATCCTCATCGGCTTCGGCACCGGTCTCTTCGCTCAAGCTTCTTTCTCAGTCGCTCAAGCCATCGTCGATCCTGAAAATGTCGCTTCGGCTGTCGGGTTCATCACTTGCGCACAAGTCACTGGTGTTACCATCGCCTTGGCCATCGCCAACTCCGTCTTCCTCAACGGCTCGCAAGATAAGATTGCAGCTCTCCTCCCTCAAGTACCGCTTAGCGACATCCAAGCAGCGATTGCTGGTGCAGGAAGTGACTTCGTCGACAGTCTGAGCCCCGAACTTCAGGCTGGTGTCCTCCATGCTATCGTGGACAGCATGAGCAAGACTTATATTCTGGTTATCACGGCTGGTGCGGTGGTTCTTGTGTTGAGTGCTGCTATGAAGCGGGAGAAGTTGTTTATGGCTGTTGGTGGGGCTGCGTAAATTCGTCTCTAGAGATCGAGCGGAGATTGATACAAAGATTTAGGAATGGCGTTAGGATAGACGGGCTGTGGATGAGAAGCATTAATATTGTAATCTACTTGGCAAGCTGATGGGCATTGGTAATCCAGATCTCCACAACACAAATAATCATACAATTCATAGCTGATCGGGTTTGTGCATCGAAACGAATGTTTGTCTTCGCCTTCCACGTCCGCTGACAAGGCTCTTTGATGATTAACTATTTCACAGCTCAGAGCTTTTAAAAACCAAATCACTTCGTCTTAGGAGTCCCCCACGCTCCCCAATTCGTCTGACCTTGTCGAGCAGCCTTCTGAAGGGGCTGCTGTTGCTGTTGATAAGGAGCTTGCTGGTACTGTTGATGTTGTTGCTGTTGCTGAGGAGGAGGCGATGTTCTTCGCTTGGCCTTTCTTGTATACTTCTCTGCATCCGAGTCACCCTCGGTATCCGAGGCAGACTCAGATTCGGAATCATATTCCGAATCAGATGCAACAAAGCTTCCTCCAGTTCCCTGTCTGTCATCCTTCATCTGTCTTCTGTTTTGCATCAGCCGATTTGCAGCGAGTCCACCAAGTACAGCAGCGAGCAAACCGCTGTTTCGCTCCATATTCGAGCTCCTGCTGTCCTCTTGAACCCGTTCGGGACGTCGTGGCTGTCTTTGGGACTCTCTTCGGCTCCTTTGGTCTTCTTGATCCCTCACAGGGGCTCGACGGGTACCTGGCGCTTTCTTTCGCTTGTACTGATCCTCTTCATGCCACTCAGAATTTCGCTGCCGAACTTGGGGCTTTCTTCGGCTGCTTTGATATTCTCGAACTCTTTCTGAGCCTTGTAATTTCCCTTGAGCCTTTTCTTGGCTAGTTTTATTCTCTCTGCTTCCCTCGCGACGCACATGGTCGTCGATCTCGCGATCACTTCCATCCATATCTGGATCCGATTCTGAATCCGCGCTCATTATCTCAACTATATCATTCGAAAATAACTTTCTGCGTCGTTCCCTTTCGTTTTCAGAAACCTCTTTCCCCTCTTTTTGAGCGTCGGCCTTCATGGTCGCACCGACCCCAGCTGCTCCAATCGCAGCAGTCAAGATACGCATTCCCTTATCTCCAGTCCAGCTTCCCTCCTCATTCCTTGCCCGAAATGCCTCCACCGCACCAGCTATCAATGCCGCCTTCGCTGCTTGCTGAGTTTGAGATGAGCTTCCGTCCTCTCCATCCAAGGGAGTCGTTGGACTGCGGGATCGTGTCGGACGTCGATCATAAAAGCCATGCTTAAGCCCTTTGGAGAAAGTACTCTGATCAGCCGGTCTGGAGCTAGGGCTTGAGCGCCTGTCCTTATGTTTTTCTCCTTCCATGAACTCTGCGAATATGTCTTCGGCTGGCCTTGACTCAAAAGACTTTGTTGGTTCAAACTTCACGTTCCTCTTCGAACCGGGGCTTGAACGCCTCTCTTCTGCCTTCTTGCCTTCTCTCATGAATTCCTCGAATATCTCTTCGGCTGGCCTAGACTCGAAGTGACTTCTCGGGTCGGATTTTGCTCTCTTCTGAGAACTTGTAGCAGAGGATCGGCGCTCGGGCTTGTTTCCCTCACCTGAGGGTACGTCTTCCGTGCTCCTGGCCTTCGGCTTCTGCCGAGTTGGAGAACTGCTCGCTCGTGTTTGCGTTTCTTGATTGGGCAGATTCAGCCAGTCGCCCACTTTCTTTTCACTGCTAATCGGACTTCTGTCGTTCTTGCGGGATACGGTTCTCGACGCTGAATCACCAATTGTGCTGTCTGAGTCTGAGCCATTGTCGTCCTTCCGCATCGCCTGTTGATACCTGCGGGAAGACTTTCGAGATTCTGGTCCGGACCAGCTGGTAGGGCGAATATTAGTCTGAGGTCTTGGTTCCTTGGACACCGTACTCAGTATCGGATATTCAGACGTATTTCTGATTAGAGTAGATTGGTTTGCTGCAGCTTCAGATATAGAATAGTACGACTCGACATATGGGCGAGGCTGGCGGGGCCTCGACACGTCGATTCCAGAATCTATCTCGGTCTCGGGCCCAGGCCTAGCGTCGTTGGCATTTGAAGCTCCATTGTCATCCGTCTCGACTGGTGTGGTAACTGGCGAAGTGTTTTTTGATGCCCGCGAGACCGTAGAATCCGTTGCATGATCTGATTGCTCGACCTTAATGCGGGGTACCCGACGTCTTCTCGTCATGGGCTTGTCGGATGGCGGTAAAGAGGACGGCGTCACAACATCATCGTACCTTTCATCGACAATGCTCATCGACTTTTCTTGAGAATCACTTTCCTCCGCCTGTCTATCCGCAGCATGCTGTGCCATCTCAGCAGTCCCAAGCAACGAAAGATTTGTCGTTCGAAATGAAGCATTCCCACACCATGACAGCGTCGATGCATCGCTCTGCTCAACTGCCTCATCCAAAAGCCCAGTCTGATCCAGTTTCATCATATACGCCTTCAAAACCTCCATGTGATGATCAAGCGAGTCACTCTTGAAGCCCAACGACACAAGCTGTGACCTGAATTGCCTCCAAACCTCCTTATCATCATCAGCATAAGTCGACAACGACAATACCGAGTCCATCGCCTGATACCGCTGCGATGCGCGAGCCCTCGTCGCAATGAACAATACGGCTTTTCTCATATCCTCAAATCTCTCCAACCGATCCGACATCTCAGCGAAGCCAGTTTCCATTCGACTCTCGATCCGATCCGCCACATCTCCCACTCGCTCAGTGGCTTTCAAATTGATAGAATCGACCAGTACAGCAAGCGTCGACGTATAAGTGATGATTTTCCACCTTAACTTCCCCAGATCCTCAATCTCGGTCCCAAATCTAAGTTTCTGCCATAATTTGGTCGCTTTTCCGACATCTGCACTGTCCGGCGCCAAACCCTTGTACTTCGCCAGAAGAGCATCGATGCCTTCCAGAACACCTTTACAGCCATCGGCTATCTCAGTGAGTTCTTTGGTCTTCTCTGGCCCCGATTTGAAGATCAGAGAATCTTCGCGCTCTGCTTCATCACGAACAGTCCGTAAGACACTGTGCAGACTCCGCACTTCGCGCGCGATCTCGATGTACTCCCCGCCTGCTTCCTTGCAGTTGCGATAATTCTTGTGCGCGAGCTGAATTAAGAGAATGATATCGCCGACGGAGGTCCCGAAAGACATTTTTGGGCTGAGTTCGATGCCAGGTCAATTGATCAGTTGCCTTAATTATTCTGGGCGAACTTGCAGTCCACAGATGTTTATGAGAGTGAGGTGGTGACAGAGGCTGATGGCGCAGCACGCTTGAAGATCAGCCCCCAAGCATTCACCGAACACAGCCACCAGCAGCTGCGACATGGGGTGAGATGTGTAGCGATCTGCTGCAGCAGAGCCTCCATCAGGCTTTCTTGACTGATTCTTGCATCCAGACTTCGATAATCGAACTAGGATTCGGTGATGAAAGTCTGTATTGGTCAGCGTAATAAAGGAGAGCAGTGATCAGCACTGGCGATCACTGCAATTGTGACACTCGAGATGTAACCTTACATCTCGCCGTGAACATCACCACAACAGTAGAATGATAGAATGGTCTCAAACTCTTCCTACCACATAGATTAAACAAAGTTCGATTACTAATTAACAAAGAAGGAAACACAATGATTTACTAGCATGATCCAGAGAAGACACATGATCGTGTCGACTATCTCGATACCGGCCTCCATTCAAACGCCAGCAAGGCTTCGCCATACTCCCAAACATCATTCGGACCTATTTTCAAACATCGCTGCTGATCATAGGAAGGCTCGAGAAAGAAATCTCAGGACTTCCTAGGCAGAACATCTCGATCTGATGGCCGGACATACCCACTCTCACTGTCCGTATAAGAAAAAGGCCTCATCTCATCCGGACTCGCAAGCTCATGAGGTCCAGTCTGGCTCACCTTGGGAGCTGGATTATACGGCCTGCCATCAAGTCAGGAATTGGTTCTCTCAAAGTCGCCAAGTTCAAGTGCGTCTTCAATTAGAGACTGACATACCTCAACCCCGCACTCGCCTGCGCATTCTCCCTCTCCAAACTCGAATAATATGCCGGCGTAGGCTGGAATCCCTGCGACCCAACATGCGGACTCGGTTGTCCTTGTGAGATCATCCTCCCGCCCCCATTTTGCATCCCCATCACCCCAATCCTCTCATCTCCCGGCGGGCTCAAACTCCTGTAACTCTCTGTCTCAGTACCAGCACCCACCCATCGTCTTTCAGCCACAACAGGCGTCTTCTGTATAGTAGGGTACTGAGCTTCAGACATCCCACTGGCTGTCGTCTGGTACGAATTGTGATTTGGCAGCGGCTGAGAACTTGCTTGGTGTTGGTGCTGCAGGAGTTCTTTTAAGCTTTGTCGACGGCCGCACATGTAGAGGAGAGCAGACGCGAGAGCCACGACTGCGATGGTACCGAGAACTATCCCTGCTATTGGACCTGCCGCGAGAGAGGGCTTGGAGCCGTTGTGCGGATGCGGTGGTACTGGAACTGTAACTGCTGTCGTCTGGACTGCGTTGATGACTGGTGAGGTAGGTGTGGAAGCGATAGGTGTTGGGGTGAACGTTGCGCCAGTGGCAGTTGTGGTTCGAGATGGCCGAGACTCTTTCGGGAAGTATTCTCCTGGACTGAAATCTAGCTTTGCATTCTGTGTGTAATTGAATTGTTGCGCGTATGTGAAGCTGGAGTTGGGATTGATCACTCCGACCATTCCTTCGAGACATGCGCCTGGTGATGAGCAGTAGAAGAATATGGGTTCGGTGTCATTGATAAGCAGTCGCCAGATGGGAGGCTTCGAATCGTTAGCTTGCATCAGAAATTGAGCTCTAAAGCTACTGACATTCGATAAGACAAGAGCAATGGGGTTGAACCCGCTCCAGAAACCCACTCGTCCAGGTCCTGTCAATTCGTAGGGGATACATGGCTCATTGCCGAAGGCGGCTCTAGCGACGGAATGATTTTGTGGGTAGAATCGATATTCTAGCTGGCAGTCAGTATGTTTAAGGAAGTTGAAGGTGATGTTTCTGACCTATGATATCTCCTTTGTTTGCATAAACTTGGTTGGCAGTGAAATTGAGCCCGTCCTGTCAAAACCATCAGCACTCCGAGCCAAATTTCTCATCGAGCCTGCGGACAACCTACCGCGCCAACAGAGACTGTGTGTGTCGCACCCGGAGCGCTCGAAGTAGTGGTTGAACTCTGGCAAGTAGCTATACCAATGAAAGCGATCGAAACAATTGAAATGACATCGAGCAACATCCCGACTATCTCCAATTATCGCGAGTTGACACTAGTTTCTGGAATGAAAGGGAGAAAGTTGGTCAGTGCTGATGTTCAAGCTGGAGCATGCCTCTAGTGGAATGGCAGTCATATGGAAGTGCAATATTGATTGGCATACTGTCGGGCGTACGAAGGAACAATGGGCTGGAAGAGCTAAGAGGGTAAAGAGAATCGGATGTTTTTTGGAGGCTCAGCCAAGAGGAATATATATATCGCTGCAGATAGATAGCGTAAGGGAAAAGGACACCGGTTCGTGGCAGCGATCCAAGACCACGCCATCATCAACGATTGATTCAAGTCGTGTCTCCGCAGCCCTGGAGATCCGAGTCTAGGTCGGATTGATGCCGTCTAAAAGTAGTCCTATTGTTCATCATGCCAGAATGGAAGTCGTTGTCTTCGATTGCTCTGCTGCATCGTCGTTGTAAAGTGTATTCTTGGGAGCTGTCGAGGTACTTGCACTTGCTAGTTTAGCCAGGTAAATTGAAAGCACGAGCGGATGTAAGCAGTAGAGATAAAACGATACGATTAGTTTTGGGGGCGGCGAAACATGATTGATGGAGTAGATTGCATGCAGAAGAAAAAGAACCTCTGATTCGGTAGCGAGGATACTGCCCAAGGTTGCTCAAATTTAGAGTACGGCGGATAAATCGAAACCCTGGTATGTACAAATATAAACAACACAGCTGATTGGATCTCTAAATACTTCCATACAGCGAGTCGAGCCAGTATGCTGTCCAGGCAAATGGGAGATACACAACACCATTGCGATGCAAAATAATTCGAATTGGGTATATGGCGACCTATAAACAGTTACTGTGTCTTGGCCTTTCTCTTCTCCGTCTTGGACGAGAAATCCAACAATCCACTTTCTGCGACCAATGTGACAAAACACCATAGGTAGCAGACCCCAAATCCTACAGCACCAATTCCGACATTGAGTACAACCCACAGATCAGGCTTTCCAGGAGGAGGTGGTAGGAATGATTCTGCGACGTGCCATACAGCCATGACAAAATAAAAGCTTGTGTGTAGCGAGGCGGTTGCAAATCCGGCAAATGTGGCGTTCCCGTCTTGCTTGTATACCGCGAAAGATGTCGGCGGAAGACCAAGGAGATATGCCCAAAGCAGCGATAAGACGTAGTATGGGATCCTCAGATCAACTCGTTGCAGCAATGGGAACATCGTCCACACCCCGAGTAGGTTTGCAAATCCGACCCAAGCACGAACATTCTTGCTGAGACCATGCTTCCCGGCCATGAGTACTGTCATTGGCATCAGTGGGAGTAAAACACTCTTCTCGTGAACCTGGAAGCTGAAGAGGAAGAACGCCCACGCGGTCGTCGCAAGTGCTAGAGGCAGCAGTTCTTTCCTCGGCTTCGCAAAAATCACGACGCAAGGCGGAGTGATTGCTGCGAGCGTGAGCAGTAGAGAAGCTCGTTGAAGCATCTCGGATGGGTATTGCTTCAGCTTGATGACGACGTTCAAAGCACACCAGAAATTCGCGACCTTATCCTCGAACAACCCACGAGCGAAAGGGAACACCCTATGGACCATCTGCGCCAGTTGCTGCACGATGGGATAGTACCAAGCCTTGAAGTTGATTAAGTACGAGTATTCGCTGAATATTGGCAGAGGAGCGAAATGGCCGTGAAGATCGGGTCGGGCGACGATTCCAAGGCGTGCATCGTAGAGGGATCCGAGGACCAGAGGGAGGAGAAGCAAGGCGAACGAGACCAACGTGACAACGGCAATTCCCAGAAATCGAGGGACGTTGATCCTAGGATAGAGACATACTCCGAGGAGGTATGCGAACATGGCCGGGGCGTAGTATAAAGCCATTTGCTTGAATCCCAGAGCCAGCACGAAGAACACGCAACTCCACATGAATCTTCCCGCTAACACGCTCGACATGCTTGCCAGCACCAGTCCCAGCATCACCGTATTGTATTGGAAGTGTACATGATCGATCAGAATCGTTCCAGGCTGCATCAAGATTGCAGTCAATGCAATCGAAGCGTTCCACGAGTTGATTCCTTGGAGTTTCGTGAGTCTTCGTACGAAGATGACAGCAGCCGGTATATAGATGAGGTATTCGGACACAATGACCGTAGCTCGCATGAATATTTTCAGTGTAGGATCCTCGAGTCCGCGGGATGTATGTAGGGCGAACCAGGACGGATTTATGATTCCTCCAATCTTCCCAAGAAGCCAACTATGGTATGCGGTCAAAGGCGGATAGTCCAAACCCCACCATTCGAGATCGTGAAAATACCATTGCGAGATAGGCAATTCGGTCGTGATCTCCATCCAATGTCTTTGTGCTTCATAGTCGCCGTGTAGAGGGGGGTTCTGAAAGCCTGGTTGCGTTAGACCAATGGTTTCCAATGGCTGTAAACGAACACGTACCTGAATATCCCCAGAGCCCAGCTGCCCATCTGAAGAGCCCTACGCCCATCAAGATTAAAGGCAGGATCTCCCATTGTGATACTGAGCTTCGTGCAGGCCAGAGGAAAGCTGCGAGAGGATATGCCGGGCGACTGGTGCTCGTTCGTCCTGCGGAGGAGGTTGTCGCGGAGGATGATTCACTGCCATTGCTCGTCTTCTTGACCTTCCGCCGTGGCTTGTGAGGCGAAGGTCCGACCATTGTCACCTTGAAATTCGAATCGGAATTTGCTGAGGATCGTGGCGCATTTCTTGGTGGTGGCAGTGGAGGACAACTGGAAGCTTGACAAGAAGCTGGAGATGACGCGTGGAGCTAAATATTTTAGGCGGCTCGACACTGAAAATAAGCGCGTCTGTGTTTCGTTCGAGGCATCCATCCAGTCGGACTTGATCGATCTCCACCGCAAAAAGCACTACTTAGAGCAGAAACAGCAATTCAATAAATAATAGAAACACATTTTTTCAAATGGATATCGTCTCGCTGTCACTCTGAGTACCATTTTCACGTGACTTTCGCCAGTCACAATGATCTGGGAATCAAGTCCTCCTAAGTCCAACATCAATCATTTATTGAACGCTAGTTTTGAGAACCATGGTCATTCAGAAGAAAATTTTACTGTGTTTCCCTTCTGATTGATGTTTTCCCCAGACTGTGTTACTTCTCTTCACTTCTTGTACCCCTCAGCCCAGACCCCCGTCACTGACTGAATAAGCGAACTCGCCCAAGCGAACATCAACAACAAAGCTGGCCGAGCCTACTACCCTCCAGAATGTGCTTCCACGCGAGACCCATATAGCAGATCAGCTGGAATTAAATTGAGCCTCCAGACCCGATGCAACTCGTCTGGAGTGCCCTTGGCGTAGTTGTGATTTTGATCGTGTGGCTACCATTGTCAGCAAACAAATTCCTGCCTGTGTGCATTATTTTCCTGCTGGTCATCATGAACACATACCAGAATGATACTGTCTTGGTCGCATAGAAAGTCACTTTTGTTACAGAAAGACTCGTGAAAGTCTTCGTTGGCGCTGTTGAAGTAGACAATACTTTGGTAACACCACTACATTTAGTCACCGGGCTTGGGGTTCTGCAGCATGGCATTAGTATTCTCATTACACCACCTAGAAAGCAACATCTGGATTCTGTCCGGAACGTACATGGTTTTAATGGTTGTCAAGTACTCTAGAGTCTGAAGTCAGTAAATGCCTGCATAAGTTGCGGGAAAGGGATGGTGGAAAATTGAATACCAGTTTGAACCACAGTAGAAGCTTCAAGCACAGTGTAGAGGTGGTTGTCGCAGTGAAAGTCGTTTCTGTAACTGTCACTGTAGCTTCACCTATCTTCCCATTAGCGTCAAACCACTAAGACCCCTAACAGAAAGCTTACCTGGTCCACGCTTCACGACACCGGCATCGAGAGCCACGTTAAACGTCATCCCGCAAGCCTTCGGATAGAATACGTCGCGAGCATGGCGAGCTTTCACCTTATTTGTGCGGATTGACTGTTCCATAGGGAAGAACCAGTGGCTTCTGTACCTTTGGATCAGGAGAACGCGGGAATGGCGGAGGTGTACAGATTGCTGTGGAGGTGATGCGCTTGGTACTGGAAGTAAATATTGTCTTTGTGGTCTTCGTAATACTGATGGTCCGGGTAGTGGTGGTTATGTCGGGATGCGGTGTAATTGTGGTCGTCTTCGAGATTGTCTTGCACGGGACAGTGACAGTTGATGGTGTAATGATTGTAGATCCTGTGCTGGTGGATACAGAGGTGGTTGCTTCACATGAGTCAAATAGGCTACCCAATAGAAAGAGTTCACCGTTGACTTACTTACAGCATCCGGGGTAGATGTGACGTCGACGGTGACTACTGGGATTAGCTTGATTAGACGATGAAGCACGTGGAGAGGATTGTTACTTGTTGGTGTTGCCTGTAAGAATCAGCCCTCGTCCGTATACTTGGAAGGTTCCGTTTACTTACTTTGATAGTAGCTGGAATACCAACGGTCAAAGTAAAGGTCCGCACATAAGCGAATGTGAGTCCCTCAATGACGACGTACCAATTCGCACTGAACATGTCAGTCTGAAGGATGGGACTACAATTAATTGTTAGCAGTCAGCAGTTTCATTGAGTCAGAACTCCTACCAGGTCGATAAAATGGATGTGTCGTCTGGAGTTGTGGTGATTTGAGAACAGAAATATTCATCTCCATTCGGATCGACAAGAATTGGTGTGATTTCTTCTCCGCTGGTACATCCTGGCGCGTGCGTCAGCTATAGCTTCTAGCAGTATCGAAGACTCACAGACCTTCAAATTGGCTCAGGAAGGTGAAGTCTGTGGATTTTGTCGAACCGATGAAGTAGAACCCTCGATTGACAAAATCAATTCCATATGACACACAAGTGCTGAAGGCAAGATTTGCCAAGCTCAGAAAGACGAGATAAAGCAACAGCATCATATTAAATGTTGAAAAGAAACGTTCAAAGCTGTTGGAGGCAGCGAGACACGAAGATTCGTCACGGCTATGCTTTTGAAGTCCTGAGTCGTATGACTGGATTGCCGCAGAACTTACCGGCTGCAAAATTTTCTCTTTCGAGTCTGTGTCCGCTCTGACTACTCTGCAAATACAACACGTAAGAACTATTGATTCTCGGACTGTAATCGATCGACGAATATCCACATTGGGTGGCTCTTAGGCTTTGAGGCCGGCTGAGCTCCGCCAGCATACATTGAGTATGACATGGCATGATAAGTACTGTGAGCAACTGCTGTAGGAGGCCGTGAACACGGGAAGTGCGAGCTAAGAAGAACTCACAGTAGATGTGAAGATGTGGACCAGATCCTGCTTCGATTGATACGAACAAGCATATACACAGATGCGAGTAAGAAGTGGGTTTGGAAAAGCTACGCTTTTGAGGAGATCTCCTTGATGGTCATCCAAATCAAGAGAGCTGACAGGGACCCTTGTCCATGAGATCTTGCCTCTATCAAAGGACTCGGAAGGCTCACGCCAATAACATTTAGCTACTTGGTGACTTGGCTGACTACGAGATCCTCAATGAAGCTCGAGCAGGTCAAATTCTAGCGAAAAGCAGGAACCTCCGTCCCGTCGCTTCGCCACGACACTATGCATCATCTTATCTATCGACTCCAACTGAAGGGAGCTCAAGAATCCCGCCATCTTGATTCGTTTGATATTGTTAGTGAGGCTGAAGAAGCGGGCACTAGAGCTGCTTGACGCGCGTCCACCTCTCTTTGTGTCCATGTCCCGTCAGCAAAACATATTATGTAGTCCACATTGACCGCTGTTGTTCTCGAATCGAGAGCTTCACTAGTGCGGCTGGGAGTTCAATAGAAGCTCATTGATAACTGCATCTAAGTTTCGCTGTTCCTCCCTGGGGTTAGCTTCATGTTTAATCATGCGAAGAAATGTCCGATGAAGATAAACGCAGAACAGCATTAAAGACCTCCAAGACGCTAATAAGCTTTTGAAGCTCAATCTCATGCGTAAAGCTTAATACTTGCAGTCAGGCTAAGGAATAGCTTGCATGCATGGTCGATCGCCCCAATTTGTTGGTTTATTTCGGTCCTGAAACTCGGACGGCTTGCCGACTTTCTCAAAACTTATTCGTTGTCCGTAAGCCAGCTACATCGGACGTCCACCATCCCCACAGAAAATCGGATGAGATGAAGTGAGCTGAGTGAGACCTCGTGAAGCTTCTCTTGATGTGGAAAGCCAGTTGTCGTGGCTGACGAGATGTGGGCGCCGATGCGGAGGTGATGGGTCACATTCGCCGCCACCCTTCATCATACTGAGGCTTTTGGACCAGGACCTAAGCTATAGGAGTAGTACATTCTCGTATCTCTGAGGATTCCCAATGCATGGGCTTCAAGGCTGATAAGTAGCTAGTTTGGTGCTTGTTTTTCCTTTTTGGTCTTTGCCCATGGCTCTTCGCCTGAGCTCAACTAAATTTTGAATGACTCTGTGTTTACCTCTTTAGGAAGCATCCTCGTGTACTGATTGTCTTCTTTTGCTGCGAAAATGTCTGTGCCGATACTTGTATCGAACTATCGAATCTCTGCATATGTATTTGTCAGTTTTGTGGCTGCTCTGGATGGCTCAGATCGAGCTATCAGACTTGAGTCATGACTTCTAACAGCTTCACGTATCTTCTCAGCATGACAATAAGCCACAGAGGCTGGTGTCTCAACGATGATAGCTGTATCATCAGACATTATAATACGTGAGCCTTGCAAGGTTCATTTCTACCCGCGCTCATCGGCAAACGGATAACTTTGCATAGAACTGCGTATATTGTCCTGCTTCCATCGCCGTCAATATGTTTCTCAAAATCTCAATTCTCTGCAGCTATCTGCTCCTCTTGCTATCAGTACCTGCTGCGATCATTGATCGGAATAAAGAGCCTTTTCGAGGTGTACTCCAAGATCGAGCTGCGAAGAAAGTCACATCGACCTCGACGAAGAAGACGTCCAGCACTTCCACAACTGCCAAATCATCCTCGAAGTCCACAATCAAGACAACTCTCACAACTTCTTCCAGTAAGAGCTCCTCGCTCGCATCAACCAAGACCACTTCAGCTTCATCCTCAACATCCTTGGTTGCGGACTCATCATGTACCAATGGCCCATTCACAAGACAATGCTGGGGAAATGGGTTCAGTATTGCCACAGACTATGACAAAAGCTGGCCCGTTACCGGGAAGATAGTTCAGGTTGGTGGACCCTCACTGGATTTGATCGAAGCCTGCTGATGTGCTTTCAGTACACCTTAGAGATCACGAATACCTAACCCTTTTCTCCCAGTTCATCGATATCAACAAATTCCTGACCCTCCAACAGCTCTATCTTTCCCTTGTCCATGAGTCTCAGCGTCAAAGCCCTGCGAAAATGCCCAGGTTTTATTTCCCATGAGCCAGTTATGCAATGAGCAACGTATATGCTATTTCGCATGGCCCACCCAGAGGCCGAGTAGTGTTTCTTGAAGTAATCGTAGCCCTCGAGAATCAAGTGCTCTAGGCCTGGAAATTGGGAGAGCGTCGTGAATGTGACCCTAGAATAGTTCTCACACCGTCCGTTGACTGTTATACGCGTTGTTACCGGAAGCATAACGAATTTCACTCGAGATTTGTCTTTCGTCGTGTTGTCTTTACCTTCGAAAGTGATAAGTGCAGCCTCACTCGTGAAGAACATGACGCCGCTATCGAAATCGAAGTTGGTCGGGCTGAAGGGTTGACCTTTGAATTGGCAATTGTATATCTTCAGACCCTCGTATCGGACTTCCTTGTTGACATGAAGAATTGTGGGGGCCTTGATGGTGCAGACTAGGTCTTGTTTGCCAATGAGCTCTTCGTTGTACCGCAAAGAACCGGTCTGCCAGCGGTTACCATCCAGGATTTGGCCTCTTTCACTGGAATTAACGACCTTGACAGCAACTAGGCGGCTTCTGCGACTGTTGAGGACGAGTCTCTAGATGCGGAGTCGTAGCTCGGATGTCAATCTAGGGAAGGGATGGAAGGTGAGGTCGGCAGTAGAGAGCTGATCCGCGGAAAGGACATTGGATGACATGTTGGAGATTGAGAGTGGCGGTGTTGGCTCTGATGATTGCTGACTAGATAGCGATACCCTTCAATATCGTGCTAGGGTATATGTATGAGTCGAAGACAAGGTGCGTGCGTAGTTGGTAGGAGTTAAGGGAAAGTGTTTGGCGATAAATGCGCTAGTGCTCCAGCGAGACTAGCTATGTTCTGTCTATCATTCTCTGAATGATCGTGAAAGATTGACTCGATGAGGGGTGAATCAGCCCATAGATTTACGGCTCTTGGGGGCGACTTTTGAGGGGGTTTCGGCGCCTGTGGAATTGATTTCAACCTAATCTGTTTCTACATCCTCTGTTTCGTTCCAGCCAGCGTCTTCTTTTTCCCAATCTCACCAACCTGAACGTTGTCGTTTTCAAGTCGATCTCCAAAGGCAAACAAGCACAGCTGAGATTCTGAGGTCAGGTCCAGTCCATCGCCATCGATGATGTCTCGTCACAAGCGGGACCTTCGTCGCCAGCCACTCCCCTGCTTCACAGCCACCAACAAAGAAGTTGAAGATGTCAATGTGAGTATCAAAACTCCACGATCATGTGTACTGCTCTCTCTGACTACAAGCAGATTGAACTCAGCTTTCGTTGAGAACGTCAAACTCATTGTTGGGCAGGAGAAGACGGAGTTCAGCATCAGCAAGGACTTGATCTGCTCGAAATTTGAATTTTTCCATTCAGCTTGCGCGGCAGCTGGACCTGATACCACAATTTTCCTCCCCGAGTATTGCTCCAAGACCTTCAGCATCTTTCTGGCCTGAATTCTCACAGAGTCCTTCTCCACCGCCGATGATCTCATTGAAGTTCCCGCTGCATCTCCAGACGATGATGAAGCTACCATCGACGCCCACAGACAAGTCATCTCAAGCAGTTACGACCAGATAACTGCATGCTTTGTTTTCAATAGTATCATGAAGAGTCCATTGTTCCAGAACGCCATCATGAATATAATGGTCAAGCTCTGCAAAGATGTGTAGGTCGAGTTCGATGTCCTTGAAGGTAGCTGCACCGCGCAAATCACCTATGTATTCACCAATTCTGCAAAGAGATTCCCTTTCCGGAGGATTCTTCTCGACTTTCTTCTGGGTTGCGTGGATCTAGACACATGGCTGCAAGGTGCTGATGGATCGGCGCTCCTCTATCACAACAGCCTTAGCTTCTGTGAGGAGTTGCTAGGTCTATGCATGCGGGTCGCTCGCGGTCGTGAGAAGATGGCTAAGCCTTGGCTTGTGGATCGGGGTTCGTATCATCAACATCCAGACAAGCCAATAGCGTTCACTTGCACGAGGAGACCTTGTAATATGACTCCGACTGACAAGTGAGTGCTTACTCTTGTTGTTCTGAGAATCGACTACTGGCAAGACTCAGAATCTGCATGCACATGCCTTGTCAGTTGCGACCGCCACGGAGATCGGCGAGCTTCATGGCGGAATCCTTTGAACGAAAATTTCGGGAACCTGCGGGTATCGAAGCACTTGGGGCACGACATAATCTGAATTCAAAAGTAACCTGGCAAGAATGTCGTTTATGAAGCCATACTTGCGCCTTATTTTTCTTTCTATTGTCCCCTTTTGAGAGCTCACATCTGCCTCGAGTAGATAAAGTGATGGTTCTTCTCTTTTGCAATGTCAACAAAGGAAAACACTAAGCGAGCCAGAGGCGGGCCCGGCACACCCCGCTGAAGCGCTCCAAGTATCAATTCTTGCTAGTATTTGATGACCATCGTAACAAGCGCTTACGGACTAACAATACGATCTGGGGTATGTTCGAGAGGAGTTTAGCCGCATGCTGGCGTAGCTTAACGGGGATCAGCGTATTTGACGGTCACAGCGGCCTATGTCGAGCACACAACAACGAATTTCTAGATAATCCTCCATAACAGCTGCGGTATCAAAGTAGCGATTTCCAAGTCACATTATCGCAAGTCAACTTCTCCAATAACAAAATCCGTCAATCCTCCACCATGTCCTTCGACATTCAGATCGCCGATCATGCTCCCGGCAAAAATAACCACGCCGGCGACACAGTCAGCGGCATCCTCAATCTCAACGGCCCCAATCACGGACCGAAATCTCATCATCCTTGAGCCACAAAGGCTTCCCCAACAAGGGATTGATAGTTTTGTTCTCAAGCTCCCAAGGCCGAAAGTGCTCTATCGATCTCAGCCAGCTTTCCTTTCTTGGCTCAGCAACAGCTGCCATTCCGAAATAGATGGTGTTGAACTCAGCATGGGAGTCTGGGTGCCGTACAGAATGGAACTCGGGAAACCAGCAAGCATATACGTGCAGGTGCAACCGGAAGGTGCATCTGCCATTGGTGAGGCCATTCCACCAGTACGTCTCCTCAGCATTCGACATACAGTCAAAGCACGAACCTGGTTCCGTGTACCATTCAAAAATTGGGACCTGGCAAAGAACACGAGTGAAAAAGAGTTACTTTGGAGCCAAAACTCAAGAAATTGATTTGCGCCGGCGACATTAGTCACTGATGTTGGAGCGAATCTTGGTTGATCCTCCATGATGGGTTGCACTATCCGACATTCAAGTCTCACAACACCAGTCATGATTACCGGTCGAAGACTGAGCTGAGAATTGCTTGTGGAGGGGTAACTCGTCGTTTGGTCTGTAAAGCTTCTGTCTTGGAAGTATTAATTTTCGGTGCGAGGCAGCTCGAAGCTGGCGGTTTAATGAACCATGCTACTTTGAACGAGAAGTAGCTGCCGAAATAGTGCTCTGGATAGAATATTAAGCGAATCTGCAATCCGTATGTTTAGAAAACGTGGTATCACCAGTGGTGATGAAGTGATGAACGAAAGGTTGTGACAGTGAAGACTAAGGATTTCTACCCCGCTATATGACATCACCTGCTAGGGATGCGAGCTCCGTTCGGGTAGAATATTTCGACAAATATATGATCTTGCCTTCGATCACAGCACCATTGCAAAACCTATTCCAAGCTTTAAGTCCACTCGAGAGAAAAGTCTTCCAGGATGGCGACCCAGTCAGCCAGGCGCAAGAAGCTTCACGCCACAACTTCCTCTTTCTGCCAGTCGCTCATCAACCCACCCCCACCAGAAGAACTCATCCAGAAGTACTTCACAACAAACAACCCCCGCATCACTGAACATGGACCGGAGTGGGCCCAATTCCGACTTCCATTCCTAGCCAAAACATTCACCGGAGCATCCGGCTGCGAAGAGTATTTCTCCGTGCTCTCTCAAACCCTCAAAATGAAAATGGACAAAGACGCATTCCCCGGTCCAGAAGATTACATCGTCGATACTGAAGCTGTGGCTGGTGAAGAAGATGCAAACGCGGGGTTGAAAGGGGCAGTAAGCGTGGTTGGCAAGGGCACGTTTCAGAGCATCAAGACGGGGAAGGAGTGGCATGAGCAATTCATTTACCGTTTCAGCGGATTTGATGAAGATGGGAAGATCGGCCATTGGGAGATTTGGGCTGATCCATTGAGTGCTTGGGTTGCAGTAGGAGAGTAAGATCACACGTCACTCCGAGACTAGCAAATTGTAAATGGAAAGGAAGAGAGCTGTGTGATGGCATGAATCAGTTCATTCATGTATTCGCCATATGGCCCGATGGTATAATGGTATAATCTACAATTTTGTGCCCTCAAAAGGCATGCCCAAGAAAACGCTTGATGAAATGCTCCAATTCTCCCGCCAAAACACCAATACAATGCAGTCCATCTAGACCAGATACAAAGCTGCACCAATAGCGGCACCCCAGATAGGAGCAGCAGTCATCACTGCAGCGCCGGCAGTGGAGGAGCTGGTAGGGGATCCTGTTCCAGTAGCATCGGCCACGCCGCTTGAGATACGGGCACTGACTTCGCTGGCCTTCGATGCGGCAGCGGCACTGATACTGCTTGCTTGGCTGACTAGACTGCTCTTTACGGCTCCGGTTGCGGTAGAAGCGACCGACTCGATGCTTGATACTTGGACGGAAGCCTCGGATGCAATGGAGCTCAATGCAGAGTTCAAGGCGCTCGATGCTGTCGAAAGAGCTCCACCGGCAGCACTGGTAGCAGACGAGAATGCACCACCGGCAATGCTTGTGCCACTCGAGAAAGCTCCTCCTCCCAAACTTGCTGCGGTAGATAGAGCACCTCCAACTGCACTTGTAGCTGTTGAGAGTCCTCCTCCGATCACACTGGTTGCGGTGTCGAATCCTCCGCCTACGACACTCGTAGCTGTGTCGAGAGCTCCTCCAACATCTGATGTGACGCTGTTGATTGTGTCGCCGATATTCGAGGTGAGAGCATCAAGGTTTTGTGCTTGTGCGGAGACGGCCAGGACGGCGAGGACGGATACGGAGGAGAAACGCATATTGAAGTGGTCTTGTTTGTTTCGTTTGTCCGAATAAACGGGCAGGAAATTCGTGAAGATAGAGAGAGTAGTTGGCTTTCGTGTACTGAACTTGATGATTGAGAACGTGGATAGGACGAGAATAGAAAACAAAACTGAAAGGGGTGTGATGTTCTTTTTGTACTTTAAGATTTGTCCAAGCCGCGGCCGTCATGTTATGGGTGCTTACCGAGTTGCATAACACTAGAACAAGCCCCTGAGCTGCGCCCCCAGATGTGTGGAACAAAAAGCAGCGAGCCAAGCAACAAACTTTAAAAATCTCAGCCGACTTCCAGCTGCTCTGGGACTAGAAGAACTAACGTCAGTAGTGTAGCAAATGTAGTGGAAAGTAATTATCTTCAAGACATCTAGCCTGTAAGCTTCTGTGCCTTTTTGAGCTTGAGTTAATCAAAGTTAAGACAGAAGTTTGTCGCAAAACTCTCCAACTCAATCTCAGTGCCGCTTTGCGATTCTACAAACAGGGGACTCAAATGACGTAAAATTTCCCCTTTTCTGCAGGGGAGTCAGACCCGGGACTGTGGCTCAGCTGCCCCCTGTCGCGAGCAGCAGTTCGCAGCACCGGGAGATTAGGGCTGTGGCTGAGGTGATGAGGTGTCGATCTGGACCTCCACAAGATGATTGGGTTTTGTTCGCTGAGTGTCTATTAAAAGATCGTGGAGCCATGGCGTCTATTACAAGTCAGCACACACGAGTTGTCACCGGCATCTAGAAACTTCTGGAGAAATTCTTGGAGCCCTTTGCATTTCCTCGGCTGCTCGCTCGAAGCTCACCGGCTTCCTCGGGACCTCAAGGAAAGTATCTCCATCTTTGGAGACGGCGAAGGAATACAATTGCGGGCCATTTCAAGGGCTACTCATCAACCACATTCAATTGTTCCAAAACGGAATTCGTTGATAGTTCCGTTGCTGGATATTGTAGATCCTACTGAAAGATTATAGTCGTTTCAGAGTCCTCGTGAATCCCCTCATTTTCTTAAATCGCGTGCTATCGATCATCTCTTGATTTATGCATGATTGCTAAGTCCACGAAGAGGGCCTCCTCATTGATGATCCCCTCGATGGTTTGATCATGGCCATTGACTACCATTCTCGGCACAGCTGCAGTGCTCACGTGGATTTGTCCTCCTTCATGGCCATGTCGAGTCACAAAGAGAGATCCGAGTTGCCAAATACTCTCAAATTGTTTTCCCCGTCCTCGCGTCTTCCTCTGCTTGACCATTAAAGTGCTTTTGTCAGTTGAGAATTCTGTCGCTTTGTTACTTCCACTTTTGTGTTACTGCTCTCAGAAAAGAAAGGCATCTATTTGTTTTCGAGAAGACTGGGTACACTACCTCTGAAGGTAAGTTGAAGACTAATCGAAAACCCACGGAAAACTGTCTGGTAATAACTTGCACTATCAAAGGAAAGAGTTGGCCATTTCCTAGGAGCATTGTCAGACTCCTTCTAGTGCCTATCATAGACGTCACAGCGGGAAATACCCAACCTTTCGTCTATGGCGAATCGCCCATTTCCAACGGGACTTACAGAAGCACCCCTTCACATATTTCCCCGTGTCTAAAGCAACCGGATATCGTGCTCATTCAGCACGTTACTATCCGATCTCTTCAGTGACAAGAGTAAGATGATTGCGGTCAAGCAGCAAGTGGACAAAGCCGTCAGTCGGGGGCTGGTGAGTGCATATTGGGTTATTCTTGTCTGGCCTAAAGGTCGCAATGTTTGCTGTTGGAAAGCAGTTGAAGGAGTTCGGAGTCAGTAGGTCGAATGGTCACGACAACGAGGAAGCTGTAAAGTAGAACAGGAGTTGGTTTGTAAACTTCCTTTAGAGATGTGTTGAAGTATTCCCGTAGAGTAGTGGATGGTAGCCATTTTTTAGCTGATTAGATGGGTTTCCTTTCATAGACTTCTTGTTCGAATAGCCATTGTTATATAGCTCATAAATCAAGTTCCGAACTCAACATGCAGCATCTTGAACTTATATGGGATTCTACAAACCTGTGTTGATGAGTGGCTGCGGAGTTGAAGGTCGAGCGACGGCACTGATTCAAGGGCACATTGACCCCGCAGTAAGCCTGACAGGTGGTCAGCCCCTCACTAAACTGGGAACCCAAAGTCCACGCCCAAGCTCGAGATATCCGTTTTCTCCAACTTTTACACATCTCCAACTCAACTGTTGCCAAAGCCAACGAGTCTTCAAACTCTTGTTATGGCAGCAATCCGCTTTGAGATTACCGGATACAGTGCTTCATAATCACCACCATGTAGCGCCGGCTCCCACATGTTGTCCCTTCCACTCATTGCGCAATGATGCCGCCCATCACTCCTCCCCGACGACATCCCCGCATCGAATTGCGACTTCCATTCGTGTGGGGCCGAAGCCTTCAAAACACCCAACGACGCTTTCCGATGTGTTTTGATGTCGTGATGCTTCTCCTCAATGGTCTCACGAATTCCTAGGTCTATCTTCTACGTATTGGTGATCGTGGGAGCCGTCGCTTTGCAAAAGATATATACCAGCTACGAAGGACCTCAATCAACCAACAAACCACAACAAAGCTCAGTCGACATGCCTATCAAGAACGTTGCAGTCATTGGGGTAGGAAGCCACCATCTCAGCAGGTTGGTACATGCTAACGAATTTGCAGGGAAGTGGAAATCTAGGTCCAGCAGTAGTCAAAGCCCTCGTCGACACCGGCTTCATTGTCACAGTCCTCACTCGCCTCGAATCCAAGGCCACTTTCTCATCCGAAGTCAAAGTCCAACGAACGGACTACGACTCTGCCAGCTCTCTCGAGAAAGCTCTCGCGGGCCAAGATGCCGTCGTCTCGACCATCGCCACAGTTGCTCTTGGACAACAACAGAAGATCATCGATGCGGCAGTCAAGGCGGGCGTGAAGCGATTCATCCCTAGCGAGTTCGGCCTCAATACACAAAAGGTTACGGGAGGTGCTGCGAAGATTCTCGGGGCGAAGCTTGCGGCTCAGGAACAATTGAAGAAGGCTGTGGTGGAGAACCCAGACTTCTCGTGGACGGGCATATCTACAAATTTGTTCTTCGATTGGGGTCTCAAAGTTGGATCTTTGGGATTCTCGATCCAGGACAAGACTGCCACGATTTACGACTCAGGAAACGAACCCTTCACGGGAACAAACCTGGACACAATTGGTCTCGCCGTAGCATCTGTCCTTAAGAATCCAGATACCACCGCCAACCGATATATTGATGTTGCATCCTTCGTCACCACACAAAATGCTATACTGGCAGTCTTCCAGGAGGAAACTGGAACGAAATGGACTGTTGTGAATAAGAATACAAGTGATAGTCAGAAGATTGCGGACGAGAAGCTGGCCAAGGGGGACTACTCTGCGTTTGGTGATTACCTGAAGGTGGAATTGTTTAGAGATGGAGAGGGAACCTCTGCAAAATTGGAGGATTTGGCGAATGAGGAGTTGGGTGTATCATTTGGAGATTTGAGGGCGACTGTCAAATCAGTTTTGTAGTCAATGGGAGTAGGTGGAGATACCATGCGCTACAATTATCCATTGTCATTACTTCTAAAATTGTACTTGAAGATTCTTAATCTCTAATATCTGTATCATTGTTACTAGAAGTCCCTGCATTGCCCTTCGTACTTGCGATGAGCCGCCGTATTGTATCACAAATCACCGAAGAGTCTCTTCTCCAACTCCACCGTTTCGATACCAAGTCTGGCGATCTCCTCCACCGGCAATATACCCTGCTCTGTAATGTGTGCATCGACGTACTTAGCAGGCACCCATTCAAAGTACTGATTCTTCACCCTGATCTTGGTATCTTGATCATTTCTCTGCACTTTGATTCTGACATCCTTCGGCCATGATCTGGTGACATCTGTCTCATCATTTGACTCCACAGTCAAATACTCCGAATCAAATCCAGAGCCCGTGATCTTGTCCGTCTCAAACAATGCCACCACTTTGCATGCTGGCTTCAACGCTTTTGCTGTGATGGCTGCTGCGCAGCTACCAATCTTGTTGCTGACGTTTCCGTTTGGAATAACTTTGTCTCCACCGAAAATGACATAGTCTGCATCTACCACAGCTGTTGCAACGCTGGCATCGGGAATGATTTCGATGTTCAGCCTCTTCATAACTTCTGATTTGTCTGTGAACGACTCGACAAGTTTGGTAGCAGCTGTGGCTCCCTCGAAATTGGGTCGTGATTCGAGAAATGTAATGTTGATGGTCATGTCCTTCGGAGCAAGCTCTTCAATCAAGGTAGAAAGACAGGTGTGTGTCGTTCCTGAAGCCGAGAGCGTGACAATATTCGTACTCTTCGGTAATTCCCCCTCGTTGTCAAAATCCCAATTGCTCTTCACATACTCCAGGAATGCCTTGGCAATCGGTTCCAAACTCTGCTTCCCCTCTGCAATCTTGTACTCCAGAACCGACTCAACTACACCTCTCAAATTCGTCAGAGGAATCCCCATTCCTTCAGATCCTGGTGCCTGTAATTCCCGATTCACAAGCTCCAACGTCTTAAACAGCTTCGCCTCAGCAGCAGCACCCATACTTGGCCTCCCATTCTTCGCCAAATGCCACGCCCTCCACCTCAACTCCCTCCAAAACTCAACAGATGTGCCCAAACTCTGCAAATCACTCCCTCTCACCATACCAAGCAGTATTTGCAAAGCTTTCACCGCAAGAGCCTGCGCACCACTCTCATGATCATCTCTCAAAACCTTCAACCCCCTTTCAGTCTCCTCACTCACCAGGATCCTCTCCAATCCCACCTCCAACTGCGGAACATGATCATAACTAGCCAGATCCTCGGGTCGTACGAATTTGAACTCAGTATGTTCCCAGTCAAACGAGATTTCTTTCGCGCCTTCCTTCAGCTGCCATGCGAAGGGATGGATCGTCCATTCTGTGTGCAGCTCCTCGTCTTTGAGACTGAATGGCTTGCCGCGACGGAGAATGCTGATGTCACGATCCGAAAGCTTGGTTTCTTCTAGGATCTCGCGCTTTGCGGCTGATTGGGGACTGATGTCGCTGGGGTCGATGGAGCCGGAGCAGACGGCCCATTTGCCACTTTCACGTGATGGTCAGCTGGGTTTTCTAGAGGCGAGGGAGACGAAAATCGAGAAGGGTTGAGCAGTTTGAATGGTGAAGCTGGAGGTGGCAAATACCGGTATGTAGACACATCTTGACTTCGCTTGAACAGCGCGAATTTCAGACCTTCAGGCGATTGCGGGGATGTACAAATGAACGACGAGACCACAGATCGTTGTCTGTAATTTGAGGACATTTTGCGATGTAGTGTTAGATGTTGGACTCGTTGTTTTGCCCGGGCAAGCCGGAGCGCTGTCCTTGAGGACATCAGTTGATATAGAGCGCTGCTTGAAGATGATCTGATGTTGATGTTGTGATGGAAAGACCTCCTGATGTTGAGCGAGATGGACTCGATTGGTCCACTTGGCGGGATGTGGGGGCAGGGAGGGTCATTTGTCAGCGTCAGCTTCACCTCGAGACAGACGCACATCATGAAGTCCTCAAAGGTGACGCTGTCGGGACTATCCCGTGATTCAAAACCTAGTGCCTCGAATCAACAACAAGTCGCCATTCAGATATCACTCCAAGCACAACGCTGGAACGAGTCAAAATGGCAAAGGAAGCGAGGAGCAAAGGGGCGTGTTGGACGTGCAGACTTCGCCGCAAGAAGTGTGATGAACGCGTCCTCGCTTGTGTGGCGTGCACTTCAAATTACCTACCTTGCTATGGGTATGAGAAGCCAGACTGGGCAGACGGTGGTGTCAAGCAGAAGGCCAAGGCTGAGGAACTTCGAGTGACCATTCGTGAGGTGGCCTCAGCGAAGCGCTCGCAATTGAAGCAAAGGAAGCCCAAGCTATTTGCGGACTCGGCAATATCAGTACCTGGGACAAAAATAGTGGATGTCGACAATATCATTCCCGATACATTTCAACTGACGATCGATAACACACAATCAAAGAGGCCACCCCATCATTTCGTCGAGATCCGAGAGATGTTCGACGAGTATTCTTCAGACGAACTCGCCACCCCTCAAGTTCTGGCTCATGACCCCCGGGAAGAGCTACTGGCACACTATGTAGATGCTGTCTTCCCAGTCCAGTTCCCAGTTTCTCCGGACTCGAAAACTGGCCGAGTATGGTTACTACCCCTCATCATGCAGGTGAAACCGCTATACCATGCTGCCATCAGCATTGCTGCATATCACAGAAAAATGATGGGCCAGAGTATTGGAGACCAGAACTATTGGAACATCCATCATGGGTTGGCTTTGAAAGAACTTCGACAATATCTGGGAGAGTGTCACGGGTACAACCTTGCGGTATCTCTGGAGTCTAATGTAGAGGTGCTTGGCACAATCGTCCTGCTTGTTTCCTTAGAGGTAAATTTCGCAAGTCTGATTGCTGTATTGGAACCCAAGCTGACGAAGATAGGTAATGATGGGAGATACCGAGAGCTGGTTCGTGCATATGAAAGGCCCTCTCCATCTTCTTCCAAGTCTGCGAAATGCCTGCGAGAATCGAGCCATGCTCTCGCCTGAACACTTTCGAGGCTTGCAATTCTTCTCGGCCGTAATAGTCTGGTACAACGCCCTTTCGTGCGCATCTACCGGATTGATACCATGGGCACCTACGTCCTGTCTTAGGACTGCCTTAGGAGGCTGGGTTGATGTGTGTCGGGTCACGGCTTGCCACAGCGAAGTCACAATCTCCATCGTCGAGATTGCTGCTCTCAACGTACAGATCAAGCAGCGTGGGTTGGACGATCCAGAACTTGATGCTACAGCAAGTCGAATCAATCGTGAGCTACGTGACTGGACTCGACGACTTGGAGCAGATACCAACAAGGAAGTTGATGTAGATGCGCTTGTCACACGTGCGTTTGCAAGTGCAGCTCAGATATATCTCAGCGTCGTGGCCTCTGGACTTGGTTCGGAATTAGAGCTGCGAAAAATATGCATCTCTGTGACCGAATCACTTGTCGCTTTGGAAGCAATCACCGACTTGCAGATCTTGAGCACATTAGTGTGGCCCATCTGCATCACTGGGTGCATGGCTACAGCGTGGCAAAAGGACGAAATGAAGAAGATATTTCTCAGCATGGAGAAAGTGCATGTGTTACAGCTTGGCAGCATGGACAGATGCCGAAAGATCATCGAAGAATGTTGGCGATTACGACAAGATAATTGCGATGCAGATTCGCGAACCACTTGGATTGAAGCTATGGATAGCTTGGGCTTGAAAATACTGTTGGTGTAACGACTCGGTGCTGGAAAAGTGGGGTTCGTTTCGACATTCCGTTCCTATTACCTCGTTTCGACCTTCCTCGCCCGAATTGACCAATCATATGCCTCAAAATGCGAAGCCACACCAAGGTCAACATCACCATGGACCATCATTGCGGCGCATTAAGAACGACCTCTGGTATTATCAAGATGCTTTGAAATCAAGGGATACACAATGTTCATCGGTGCCTGTTTTCCAGATGCCTGTGCCACTTGGTACGGCCTCATCTGTATAAAGGTCTCCTTCGATGCTGCTCTGGAAATCCTAGCATTCCATCAACAGCAGCTCTGATTCTCCTCACGTCTTCACATCATCAACAAGATTAACTTGATATTCCGGCATATTCTTACACAGCAAGGAGAATGCCTTCGTACGCTATCGTAGGAGCTTCCAGAGGTCTCGGTGTAAGTGTTCCCCGTCTCACTCGTTTCGAAGCATACTGACGCTTCCAGCTTGCGTGGTTGCAATTCCTCAGCAAAGACCCCAACAACACAGTCATCGGTCTTGTTCGAGATGTAAAAAAGACCAAACAAACTCTGGTCGAAGAGAAGATTGAAAATGTTCACATCTTCCGCGGCGACATGGCAGACAAAAAGTCCCTCGAGGCAGCCGCCACTTCTGCAGCAGAAGTCCTTCCAAGTGGCCTTGACGTTATCATAATCAATGGAGTTTACGTCACGGAGCAGACCAATAAGATGACCGTCTCTGACCTGGCAGCCCAACCAGATCTGCTCTACAAAGACATGCACACCAGTCTGGATGTCAATGTGCTTGGATCCATCTACGCCGTCAACGCGTTCCTCCCGCTCATCCTCAAGGGAGCCCAAAAGAAGATCATCTTCATCTCATCTGGCCATGCAGATATCGAGCTTCCAGTTCCCGCAGATGTCAATGATATGGTCACCTACGCCACCATCAAAGGAGCAGTCAACATGATCGCAGCCAAGTACGCCGCAGAATTGAAGTCCAAGGACGTGAAAGTACTGTCTATGAGTCCAGGACTTGTGGCGACATCGATGAACAACAATCGTAAGTAGCGCTCAGATTGTACATGCGCCAGGCTGATATGTGAATCAGCGTCTGGAGAGGAGCTGGCTTACTTCATGAAGCTTCTTGGCAACTTCAAGCGAATCTTCCCGTACTGGAGGGCGACGCCGCTCACCCCCGATGAAAGCGTCGGGCATCAGTTCAACATCATTGAAAATCTTACGATGGCTGACACGGGCAAGTTCCTGAGCCACTGGGGTAATAAAACATGGTTATGATGACGGAGTGATTATGGATCCTTTGTAATTTGATGGTCGAGATTCCAAATATTCGAAGCGATGGGAGCGACTATCACATTCAATAGGCACTTGGCAGATCTATGATAGTCGCTCTAACACGTACATCTAGCGTTCAGATCTTTTCTTTTCTCAGCCAAATCTTCCCCTGCATAATATCTCGAAGTTTCATTCGCATCTGCAAGTGGCATTATCTTTACTTATGGTTTCTCCTGTTTTATCGCTCGCTGAATACGAAGTATCAACCCCTCATGTCCCATCTCGGGTCTTGGTTCGCGAGAGCACAACCGATCTGAATGCCTCAATTATTCGCGAAGGCAAGTCTCGTGTGATCAGTCTGGGACAGTACCTGGCTGGTTTATGTCTCAAACGATCAGCCTGGGAGATAGACCGACCTTAAAAGGGAGAAGTTCGAAAGCATGGTGTCGGAGGTTTCCGAGTGTGGCTGGTCCGGGGCAGTGTTCCGAGCTGCTTGAAACAATTTCTCTGCGCATCGCGGGGGTGAAGAAGCTAGGACCTTCATAGTTCGGTAATTTGAGGCTGGGTGGAAGGGTTGTAGGGAACCATGCCATGTCTTCGGGCTCACAATTCTCCTTCTATCTCGTCAGCTCGACCTCCAACGGCTGAGAGCTCCCTGGTGCCAATTGATCTCGGTTGTTAGAAGCTTTGCTTTACTCGTTGCAAGATCAACTGTACAGTCGACGCAAACATTTGCTACGGTTCGTCCCTGCCTCCCTGTCCGTGTGCAGATGATAGCTTACCAATCGCAGACACGCGAACTTTACTGGAGTCGAGAAGTTGTCCAAGTTGCATAAAACTTACAATATGTGACCGCACGGTTCTCTTTGATTGATTAGTCTGCGGTCCTGGTAAAATACCAATTGCATCTGAACTAGATCAGCGGTTACAATGTTCGTGGATAGGCCTATTTAAGGTCATTGCATGCGCAGGAGCCAACTGACGCAGGCTTTCGGTGTCACTACACCGGCCGAGCCTTCCGACCGGCATGCACCGAAAAACTTTGATGTTCCCTTCCTATCAGAATGCGGGGAAACGGTATGGCTGTCTCAAGTTCGGCACTGGGCTTCTAAAACGAGACTTAGAGTTGTGCGTAGCGGGAACCTTCTGAGAAGAGGGTTGCACTCGCGTTTCAAAACATGAAAGCCAATTTAGAGTTTGCCCAACGGCCCTGACATTGCGAGGAGACGAACGAGTATATCTCCGCTCGCAACCCCATACTTGTAGCCAGTAGAGCGTGGACCATCTGATGACCGAGCCCCCAAAGACGAAGAGATGTCGAAGTCCGACTATGGCAAGCAGGGCAGCGTCTTTCTCATCACTTCGAATGGGGAGACAATTCGACTGCCAATTCCATCCCGATCTCCGAATGATCCTCTGACGTGGTCTCCTCTCAAGACCTTTCTTTTCTACTTTTCTATGTCAGTCTTTACCACCATCGGATTGATTCAAGTACAGGGCACCAGTCTGCTTCTGCATACTTTGGAGTCCGAATATTCCCCGGAGGTATGTCACTTCTGTGATGCATCAGGATTCAACTAATATTGGAAGGAATTTGCGCCTCTTCGACTTGACGTGCTTTCATCCGTGCCCAGCTTGTTCTGGGGAATTGGTGCTCTGATATGGGTTCCACTTTCCATGGCTATCGGTCGACGACCCGTGTTTTTACTGTGCTCGATAATTCTCACGTTATCGACCTTGATGGCCGCATTCTCGCAGGGTTTCTATACGCACCTTGCAGCGAGATGTCTCCAAGGTATCGCGGGGTCCATCTCTCCAAGCACAGTAAGCGGACCGCAACCTGTAGCAAACTTTGCTGACCGTTCCAGATGATACTTATGATCCTTGATGTCACATTCATCCATCAAAGACCCCGCACCATTGCCCTCTATTGGTGCATCTGTAATGCCATGGCCAATGTTGGCCTCGCCTTCACACCATACATTGTCACTGCCGGTGGTTCTTGGCGTGCCTTCTACTGGGTATGGCTGGGACCTTGCGTACTGACAATTATTTTGGCACTTGTGTGGTCTCCCGAAACGTACTTCAAACGACCGCCGATGGCGTTTGATGGACACATAGTTGCGCAGAGTGAGAGTGGTAAAGTCACCGTCTACAATTCTTGGGACGAAGTGCCAGGTGGCAAACCAATGCCACATGAACCACAGGTTTGGCGATCTTCGACATTACTGAGAAATATTCTTTTCTGGAATCGAACAACCACAGGTGGATGGCCTGCAATGAAAGCTTTTCCTCGACAAATTTTGATCTGCACTATCAACCCCCTAATCCTCTGGGTTTTGATCTTGAATGCCTTCGTCTTCGGTGGGATGATCGTCACTTGCGCGACTTACGTCTCGCTCTTGATGGCGCCACCATACAATTTCACCTTCCACGAAATCGGTCTGGTCAAGTTTAGCCCGTTCATTGGGGCGCTCTTAGCCTTTCCAGCGTCTGGTATCCTCACCAGCTGGGTCACCAAGATCCTCGCCACCCGAAACCGAGGCGTGCATGAGCCGGAGCATTATCTTCCCTCCTTCATCCTTCCAGTTGTCACAAGTTCTATTAGCTTGGCGCTGTTCGGTATTGCCGCGGAGAGAGAATGGAACTGGAGATGGATCCTTTTCTTCGTCGGTCTCGACTACTTCAGTGCTATTTCAATGTTCACTTCCAACACACTCTGGATCACTGAAGCCTTTCCGCGATGGGCTGGAGCAGCTGTCACTATCGTCGGTGCAGGCGGATATGCATTAAGCTTTGTTCTCGGCTCAACCATCGTGCCTTGGATCAAGTCTCAAGGCATCGGTAATACATATGTGGAACTGGGGATATTGTCGTGGCTTGTTGGACTCGTTGGCTTTCCTGTCAACTTTTGGGGCAAGAGGTTCAGAGAGTACATCTACTCGAAATGGGATTGAGCGGCGAAAATGGTATCGAGTGATCAAGGGCCTGGTGCCTTGGTGGAAGCTGTAATTGTATAGTACGGGGCCTTTGATCGAACCTGAAACCCTAAATAGGAATAATTTGATATTGTGCTGGCACATACTGATAGTTGTTTAAAGAACTGAAGTGGCAAATTGTTACGCATAGGCTGTGCCAAGAGGTTGCATAGCGACACCGTTGCTTCACAGGGAGTTCCCGTACTCATTTGCCTTCCCGATTCTTAACTCAATGCACGGAGACATGCCGTTAAGTACAAATCTGGCATGTAGGATGTGCCAGGAAGCCATGAACAATGCCACATGATGTAGACTAAGTTCGAGGAAAGGTGAAACAGTCAGTCCCAACTCTGGGTATTTTTGGAGTCGGGAGAAGATAATATCATGGTTCTGCATACCGACCGGTGATTTTGCAAATCTTCTAAGGCGGTCGAATGCAGAAGTAAAGATCTGGGTCTTCCATCTACAGAAACCAATATTCAATTTCAGCTTACCATGTATGATTTCCACTCCGCGGGGACAGATCTGCGTTCTTCGATCCAATTACTGTCCACCCCCTTTTGAAACTCGCTAGGCGAGTCAGACCCGAACAACAACCTTGATCATTATCTGGCACCTGCACCTACCGACCCTTATCGCATATGCAGGTAACACGTCAGTAATTCATGGAGAGGGAGAAGCGACAAGACTATGCGCTGAGATCTGATTTAAACTAAATCTTTTAGCCCGATCTTCAGCTACCATCTGTTCAGTATAAGCTGCACTCAAGAAAATCCCGCCTCCCGATTCCATCAAAATCATGACAGACAAAAGGAAAGACTGGTGACCGAGGCTTCGGGTCCCTCACATCAGAATATCTCAAGTAGCGCCAGTGACATCAGAACCATAAATACAGCTAGTTCCATCAGCACCGGCACCGATCTCCTCCGGCTCGCTGCCTGAAGAAACACCAGTATACTTCATGCAGACATTCGTCACACTCGAGAGCTGAGTATTTGTGACCGTGCATGTGTCTCCGAACTAAGATTGAGGTTAGGTAACGAATCTAAGAAAGGGTAGAGAAACACTTACGTTGGTGTTGATACCGCAAAGAGTCCTTCCATTCGAAGCTGTGACTCCGTCGATGATGACATGGCGTTCAGCGCTCTCTTTGCAATTTCCGCAGTTTCGCACGAATGAGCCGAAGCCGTCAGCCGTGAAGCCGCTGATGGAAAGTGTGCCGGCACCGTTGAACTGAAAGACTTTGTCAGTGGCTCCCTTTGAGCTTCCGCCAGTGATAGTAGTTGTCTCTCCGGCGGCCTGCTTCTTGATTGTGAAGGCATCCTCGCCTGAGTCATGTCAGTCATGAATTACGACACGACTTAATGTCGAAGACAAGGGAAGCATGACGGATGGAAGAGGATGGCTAAACTTACAGACTGCAGTCCATTCAACATTGCTCAGCTTACAGCCTCCATTGCAGTGAACACCTTCGATTTGGTTGGGTCCGATTACAACGTTCGAGAGGGATCCGCCGGACTCAATGACGAACACCGCGTCTCCTCCGCCACCCTCAGCTTGACCAGTGCAAGAGACACCTCGATCGAATGTAGCTCCACCTCCATCAAAAGATCCACCAGCAGCAATTGTCTATCTGGGATATTAGAAAGTGGTGACACTCAAGTCGAAGATGAACTTCAAGATGGACTGACCTGAGCAGCAGCAAGTACCGAACTACCTCCCCCACCTCCAGAACTTCCTCCTCCTGTAGTAGGTGTAGCTCCGCCAGTTGGAGCAGCACCGCCACTTCCAGAGTCCGAGTCGCCTCCAGTCGGTGCCGAGCCGCCGCTTCCAGAATCACTGTCACTGCCGGAGTCTGAATCATCCCCAGTAGCAGCAGGTGCATCGCTTTCTTTTGATTTGGTGGCTTGGGCCTTGCCCGTGGCCTTCGCCTTTGTTGCCTTGGCTTTTGTTGACTTGGCCTTGGTGTCTTTGGTTGCTGCAGCTGTGAAGGCCCCGCAGATGATAGGGGTGGCTCCTCCAGATAAATTGGATGGGTTCTCGAGATCGTCAGACTCTTCGCGAGCTTTGATGTTGGAAGGAGCAGCGCTGACGGTGAATGCAAATGCCAGTGCCGCAAGTTGGATCATTGGGACCCTCATGTTGATAGCTGGAAGGTTGATGAAGATTGAAATGGTAGGCAGGTTTTCAACTGAAGGCAGATCTTGGATTGCAAAGAATGAGAGTGGAATGAGAGGAAGGATCTCAGTGAAGAGGATGCAGAGAGAAGCTTTGAGGGCATACTATGCACGTTAAATACCTGAGCCCATCACAAGCAGAGGCATTCAAGAACTTCGTCCCAACGCTGATTTACAAAGTTTTGTTTAACAATAATGAACATGATATATAGGAGACATGCCAATCGGATGCCAAGTCAATGTTAAGACGAAGTGCCCGTAGTAAGTCATATTGGCCAAACCGGAAATTGATGTAGTGGATGAGTCCACCCTACTCAGGTTGACGGCGGGACAGCACTTTTGGACTCGCAGAACAAGACTTCTAGATAGTACCCAATCTCTTGGATTTGATGTAGAACTTAAAGCACCAAGAGAACTGAAACCCATGGCATCTGTCAAAGTCGCGCGTCACGTGCCCAAACAATTTCTTCGAGACAAGTTCAGGTTTTCTAGGACTGCCAAGGTCCACATGTTCTCCACGATCATATCTGTGATACTCTCGTCTCAACTTTGGAATCGAAACACGAAACAGCAAGGACATCTCTGCGAGAAATGGTGAACAATAGAGGAAAGTTCATTTTCAGCACTTTTTCGTCCAAAGATCCGAACCTGAGCAATCAACATGGACTGCATTGTCTCTCGACGACACAAACAGTATATACAGGAGTCATGTCCTTTGAACTGATGCGCTGTAGGCAGGCAGTAAGACAACCAGACTAGCAACTAAAACGAGTCAAGAAAATCCACATTTCGCTCGCTTCACAGTCGGTGGAATGTCTCTACAGAGAGTTCAGGGCACCGCATGGCAATACAGATAACAGAAACATACGAGCTGCTCTAATCAATCCTTACATGCACGTAGTATCTGGAGTACATTAAATTCAATGGGGCGCGGAAGTGGGAGGCAGCAGAATAACTGGAGAAGAATGCAGTCCTCGGTGGGGTGAATGTGCTTAGAAGGTCATGTCGCTGTGCACTCTCAGCGTGAACAACTCTCGTGCACGACATTCTGGAACGGCATCTCGGTGTTCTTGAAACCGTGGATTTGTGTCGGTGGCGAAAGATGTTTTCGGATCCGCGGATGACACCAGGAGAAGATTTGAATACTTCGTACGTAGCTGTCAGTGTCAGGGCAGATTCGGGCCGCTTCAAGCGTGCTGGAGAGTACACTATAAATGCTTAAATCGAAGTCAAGATAGCGAGATCTTCGTAGCGGGCAAACCCCATCTTCGGCACAACCGCGCCTCGAACCTCAACACCTGGTATCATATTCTGAGGTCGACTCAGGGCTTGAAGGAACACTTTTTGATGTTTGAGAAAATTTACGGTGATAGCTGACTATGACAGTATATCTGCATCGTCAGGAACCCGTCATAAGGACAGCGCCGCCACATCGTCACCATCATCGAGCATCAGCGGATGACATTTCCAAATATGATCTGCAGCCTTCCACCCTCGGATTAGGGCGAAGCACACGATGCCCCTGTCCTGACCCCTCACTCCAATCCGACGCTGCATCTTATCTTGGCTTGCAGCCATGCTCGGAACCTTGTCGATGAGCATGAGGTAATCCGGTCCTCGGTCGACGGCATTAAAACTTTCGCGACGTCGCAGTCGCATTTCTCCTTTCCTTCTGTATCTTAGTCATGTTGGAGCTGAGGGAAAGGATCGCGGCCATGGAGTCTGCCCTGCAGAACTTCGAGGAAGTAGAAATACCGGGACCTGTGCGACAGAGTATGGATCATCGGTTCGATAAGACGGATCCCGCAGTCGAAGCGGCGCCAGCACCAACTCCAGCGCAAGAAAAAGGGAACCCTTTCGATCGAATTGATGCAGCAGATCAGAAGACTCCATTCTACGACAGTATCGCTGCGAAATTTGGGCTGGGGATCTTGGACGAGGAGAACTTCAATGAGTACATCGTGTACAACGCCTTTGTCACGAATCTGCGAATTTGTCCGATACATCTGGGGAATGGGAAGGAATACTATGTCGAACATCGATCATTTCTGCCGAATACACCTGGTGCGATTCTGCGGGAGGGAGTGGATAAGTCCGGGAAGAGTCTTGGAGCAGCGCATCTACCGTTGACAGGTCGGAATAGTATTGGGGTTGGGGATTTTGACTCGAGACCACAGGATGTTGTCTGGGAGAGGATGGGCAATGCCGGATTTTGGACACACATGAGATACGAGTTTGAACACGAAGTGAATGGAGTTCGGAAGACATTCCATTGGATAAGGACGCGGAACAATGTGCTGGATGATCAAGGAGATTTGGTACTTGTCGAGGATGGGAGGGAGGATTTGATACTGTGGGTACAGCTCTCCTTCGAGCTTGAATGTGCGCTGATCTGTCCAGGGCGGAATACGTCGGCAAGGGTCTGATGAAATGGAAGAAAAGGGGTAGGTTAAGGATCAGGGTGATTGATTTTGGGGAGAGTTGGGAGCTAATTGTATTGTTGAGCTGGGCATCTGTGATTGAGGTATGTCTTATGGCTCATGTGAGGATTTTCTAACGTCGGGCAGCTTTCTAGAAGACGAGCAAGACTTCGCAGATTCTCACCAACGCATTTGATTGGAATATAGATGGGAAACACAATGTATTTGACGGACTGAATTCGAGCATTTAGCGGCATATTTGGTAATTTTAATCTGCATTCAAAAGAAGAGAAGCATTTCAAGACATGTGTTTTGCTTTTGTTGGCGTACCGAGTATGTGAATTGAGTAGCGAGACAGCTTAGATGCGAAAGATATGGATCTAGTATCTCATATCAAGTAGTGAGTATATTTTGTGGTTTACTTTTTTTGTTAGCTGTTGAGGTCTTCGCGTTATAATTATGGCCTAAGTATTTCATCAGAACATCCCGAATGTCACTTTACAGGACATTATCAACTGCTACATTAAGTCCGCTAAATCGGTAGAGGCTTTTTGTGACTATTGTGAGGTCGCTTTACGTTACCGCCTTTGTGTTAGCCAGCCTCTACGAGCTCTCGCTCGGGTCTATCCCCTTGTTTGCGATAGTAAGTAGTGCCTTTTCTCTGTTAGAGCCGAACCGAGGAGCTACGCAGCACGGATGGGTACTTTCTGCCCTGCAAAGGTGACGGTTCATGTCGAGCGCTATCACTTAACTTGTAAGTCTTAAGGGCTTGTTCTAGAATCATTCCGTTCGATTCTCCCTCGTGTTCAGCTGGTATGGGAGATTAAGCTTGGATGCGCTCATGGACTGCTCTTTCCGCCTTCGCCATGTTAAACAGCTCGTGCTCCGGCTAACAAGAAGTGGGGAAGCTTCCAATGTGAACATGGCTGGATTCGAGTTTGAACGACGTATCTTTCTGTATCTCGACGACGGGATAGAAGCCCGTTCTATAGCACACCTCTCACAGCTTGTTCCGATAATACACCGTGCCTCGCAAGGATTCAAGGGGACGGTAAGGCGACCGCTGTGCTACAGATCTTCCCTGAAGTGTGGTATTGGAACGAAAGTAATGATTAGGATACAGTCTCCAATAAATCAAAGGTACACGTCATTAAGCGCCTTGTGCGCCTTTCGACTATAACAGAACCGCAGCGTAATACATTGCTACTGAATGGCCTTCTTAGCCGAAATATCCGGCATGAACTTCCCCCACGACTTCAACATGTTCTTCCGCTGCACCAACTGAAACACCGCGCCACTATATCTCCTCTCCATGTCGCCCTCGGAGAACGTATCAAAGGCCACACGTAAAGGAAACGCCATTCGGTTGATCATATTACCTGGTACGGTTTGGATATAATACTTCATGCTTCGACAGATAAGGCGCGCAAATTCAACCTGCTCCTGGTGCTGATCGTCAGGTGAAGGACGAGTATCGGTAGAACTGAGCAAGATTCTAGCTGCATAATACATCCCCATAGTCCGTGCCAACTGCGGATCAGGGTAGACCAGATACATTGGCGCAACGGTTTCACCAGTAAGGGAGTCTTTGTATCGAAAAACGGGGAAAGGTTCTGAATCTGCCATGTGAGATTCGTAAGGCTGGCCGGTGTGGTAGTTGTCCACCCATTCTATCTTCCATCGATCAAGGCGGTCCTTGAGGTTCGTAATAGAGTGCCAGAGTATTGCTATTCGCGAGGCCAACTCGCCTTCAGGCATAATATGGGATTTCTCGGCTGCCAAAATTTGATCGAATTGATAAAGGATGGCAGGAAGATCGACCACCTGCTCCAAGAGACTGGCCATGATATCTTTAGAAGTAGTATCAGCGGACCAGGGAATAGTCTTCCACTCTGGCCTGGCAAGAAATGTGGGCGTCCGCAAGACCAGAGCCGTGGACACCTGACTTTGTAAGCGATATATCTTTGCTAAGGGAATATTTAATGCAGTACCCAATAAGGAAGCAGTTCCGTAAAGCCAAGATGTTCCATTCCAAACATGTGACTGTGGGGGCCACGAAACTCTATAAGTTTCAACGCATGAATACAGTGGTTGATCAGAGCTCTTTCTGTCGTTTGCTGGAGGCTCTGTTCCTAGTCATTCCGATATCCAAACAGTTTGAAAGTATATGAAGTTTTTACCTCATAGGCCATTAACAGAATCACAGTTGCAAAGACCCCCTCCGACCTGCTCTGTTCGGGATGGAATAGAGCGCTTTGTAAGCGTCTCAAGACACGAGTATAGATCTGGTAGCCGGAAAATCCAACTCTCCAATCACCAGAAAACTGCCCAAAGTAAACTATTGAGACAGCAAGGAAGGCATCAGAGAGAAGCGGGGAGAACATCCTAACTGAGCCCGCCCTGCGTATCGCATCAGATGAGCCGCAATCTATTCGCTCATCTGGGGCAAATGCATCTATGAAACGTTCGACGAACACATCTAAGACTGGCAGTTCTGGCTGGGGAAGGCGTGGTATTGTATTCAATGCCGATGGCGGACTACCTTGCCATGATTCTATCAAGGCTAAGATGATGTCAGTAAGAGGCCGTAGATATGAAAAGCCGGCACGAAATGAGTGGCCAACCTTTTCTTTCGATGATTATGAATGGATTCTCTTCCGCCTCTTCCTCGGTCGCTCCAGCAACATGCTTCTTCTCGTCCACTTCGAACCAGTGGTAAGGAGTAGCAGACATAATTGATCTTGGCAAAGATTCTGCCTGTCGTTGCATTGAGCAGTCGTTTGAAACTTGACTACAATCACTGGCGCGAACTGACTCATAGGTTCTTTAGAGCTGGTGCGGCGTGGTTGATACAAAAACAATCAAAGATGAAAGTTTAGGGAAGGGAGACTGATGAGGGACGGGCTTGGTTGAAGGGACGGGGGACAGATCAGGTTGTTTTGGCGATCCCGACGGACATCGACAGTCATATTTAGCGATAGGGGCGCTGTCAAATATGATGATAATCCTTGCACAGCTCAAAAAGCATTTATCGATTTGGTGGAAAAGCCAATCGGCCCCGAATTGGGACAAATCCCGGGTCTCACCCTCCTCAGCTGGTATGTCCAAGAACATAAATCGAGTAAAGATCTGCATTGTTATCTCGCCTGGGGCCTCATCAATTCCATTTGTAGAAGTTTGCACGCAGCATGCTAATTCCTGTGCAAAGTATATCTAGATACTTGGATCCAGTCCACAAGCTCACACATTTGTCCCCTTACACTTTTCTGCGTCCTCTGAACATGGCCCCTTCTCACAATGTCCTGACAGGCTTGGCCTTTGTATCTGCCGCAGTCATATTCTCGGTTAGAGCTGGCGCTATGTCGATACGCAATCAAATGGACGAACGGAACATCCACAACAATTATGCGTGCCGTAGCATCACCCATCCAAACCCTGTGGTCCTGCTCCACGGTCTTGGTGCAACCTTCTATGAAGATCTGAACGTACTGGAAATCTATCTGCAATCGCAAGGCTACTGCACCTTCAGCCAGACTTACGGAGACTACCCCGCATTTCCATTCGTTGGTGGCTTGCAGCCGATCGATTCGTCGGCTGCCGAGATAGAAGCTTTCATCAACCTGGTCCATTCTCGCACTGGGGCTGCGAAAGTTGATCTTATAGGGCATTCAGAAGGAGGATTTCTCGCACTCTACGTGCCTAAGTTTACAGGCATTGCCCGTATTCTAGACAAACTCGTTGCGATTGCCCCGCCTACGCACGGCACGACCTTCGCGGGCTTGTACAACCTCGCTTATGTCGGGGGCAACTCGACACGGGACTTGTTCTCCACCGTCTTGGATACTGTTGGCTGCGCTGCCTGTGACGACATAGGAATTGGAGGGTCTGCAGTGGCGAGGCTGAATGATGGAAAACCAATTGTTCAGCCTAGTAATTCTCTCACTATCATCATGTCTAAGTTCGATGAATTAGTTACTCCAACGACGACAGCTTTCGTAGAAGAACAGGGGGTGAACAATCTCTACATCCAGGAGTTTTGTCCTCTGGACCCAGTGGGACACATTGGTGAAGCGTACGATACCAATGTTTGGAATCTCGTTGTGAACGCGCTCGATTCGACGCCCCACCGTACTTTCACTTGTTCTTTCGGTTCCCCTGGTCGTTGAAAACCAGGACGTGCAGGACGTGTTGATTCCGGGCTTTTGGGAAGGCGGAAAACCAACCTGTTTTGTTAGGCTAGCCATTTCCCTTACATTGCGGTTGAAACCAGTGAGGGGAGGAAGGGAAAAAATAGCTGGGAGAGAGCAAATTCTTAAGTGTTTGGCGACGCAGTGATATCCTTGACTCATTTGGAATTGCTCATTTGTGTTTTCTAGATTTAATGCAAGGAATTGCAGGCTGTTGTTACGGACCCCTTGGCACCAAAAGTCAGTTGGTACTAGAACACTAACACTAGTTATCGTTATAAACGTGGTTTATAGGTTCGGATTGTATAGTAAGAATAAGATTTGGTCCGTGTATTAGAAACGTTGTTTATAAGTTAATCCCAACCTTATTAAACTTACACATACAAAGTCTTAAATTATTTAAAATAGGTTGAAATAACTTAAGAATCATAGCCTAATCGATCCCCCAAGCGTTAGCCTATTTAATTAAGTTAGGGTTAGGGTCAGGGTCAGGGTCAGGGTCAGGGTTAGGGTTAGGGTTAGGGTTAGGGTTAGGGTTAGGGTTAGGGTTAGGGTTAGGGTTAGGGTTAGGGTTAGGGTTAGGGTTAGGGTTAGGGTTAGGG